>JAFIRS010007056.1:0-28799 GCA_018342105.1 Gonioctena quinquepunctata | reverse complement strand
TAAATTCCGTTGATCTGAGATTTCAGTCAAGAATTGTTAATGCTCTCGACAAGAAAAATGTGTTATGGGCCTTTTATGATTTCCGTGCTTTGATTGTGGACCATGAACTGTTACTATCTAAGCTTTATAGATCAGGGTAGGGGGTACCACATGATTTGATTAGATCTTATCTTATGGGTAGAGGCAAAAGTGAGAATTGGTCAACGCATGGGCGTGATTGTGATGTTACGGGAGTTCGGGGTTCGAATTTGGCCCTTTTTTTCTTGTTATTTGCGAATGATCTAATATCATTCATAAGTAAATCAAACTCGCTTTCTGCAAAGTTATGCTGACGATACAAATATTTTGGATTATTGAAGACACCATGGATGCACTCAAAAAACTGTTGAGGATATATGATAAAATCATATTAGGGCTGAAAAGAACAATTTGAAACTCAACAAATCTAAAACTAAAACCATATTTTTTTGCAGAGGGTCAAAGGGAATCGAATGTGATCATATGAAAATAGTGAAAATCAATTAGTCCTGTAGAAACCAAATATGTTTAGAAATATTCTGGATAAAAAATTAATATGGAATCAACACTTGATACATTATGAACAAACTGAAGAAAAGCTGTTATTCTATTAGATTCTGCAAATCCTGCGGCTCTAGTAGTATACTCTTAACATTGCCCAAATGCTAACTTCCATACACACCTTCGATATGGTATTCTCAACTGGGGTATGAGTGCCTCTGTCCAAAGGGTTATTTCTCCTCCAAAAATATGCTGTTGGGAATAATTGCTGTTTAGGTACCGAGATTCATGTAGTGTTTCTTTTAAAAAAGCTGAAAATTCTTACAGTTGCCAGCACTTATATCCTAGAGGCTAATGCATACGTTTACAAAAATAAATCCAATTTTCAGTCCTCTCGTCCAACACATAACCACAATACTCGTTCTAAAGATCTTACCAAACGCTCATAGAACTTCTTTGTATGAAAAAAGCGTAGAGTACAGTGGGTGTAAATTATACAATATGCTTCCAATAACTCTTAAGAATTCCCCAAATATTAATGTATTCAAATGTCAGCTGAAAAAAAAATGCTACTTCAAAGGACTTGTTACACCATTCAAGAATTCACTAATCAACTAACCTGAGATCTTTAGCCAAAATTGGGTATAGTGCCTACTCTTAAGTGTCTCGCTTTGAATCACCGAATACTTGAGAAACTATGTGTTGTTTATATTATATTGACTTTTTTATAGTCTGCAACTATTTATATCTATACTTCTATTACTTATGGATGTTTATCAATACTTTAGGACTGTTTGTGTTATTGTGTTGTTTATATTATTTTGACCGACTTTATAATATGGTTACATGTAGTTACTTACATTTATACCTTTTTATATTTACCTTTGAACTTGACATTTTCTTTATTTATTGTGCACTGTATAAAAGAAAAAAAAATATTTTTTTCTCAACTGTACTTTTCAACCAAAGAAATAAATATTATTATTATTATATTATTATATATATATATATATATATAATGAATATTATGTTGCCACAAAAACTAGAAACTTCAATTCAATCTCAATCTAAACTATTTTCAAAACTTAACGTAAAAACTGTGAGTATTGTGTTTTACTTGACGACGGGCAACAGTCGGCTACGACGGTATGTTTTGTCATCTTCAAATGGCTGCAGCCAATTCATTATCGATAATAAAATAAAATATTTATTCACCTTCAAAATACAATAACGATGTATGAGACCGGCATAGCCAATATCATATTCGATTTGTTTAGGTACGTCTATAGCAATGTTACAAGTACAATTTTCAATAAAAAATAACTACAGTAGTATAAAGTAATTTTGACCTTCACAGTACAATTTTCAATAAAAATGACGTTCACAGTACAAGTTTCAATAAGAAATAAGTAAATACAATAATATAGAGTAATTATGACATTCACAGTACAGTTTTTAACAAAAGAATATAAATAATACAGTAATATAAGCTAGTTATAACATTCTCCTAACCAAGAGCACATTTTGGTCTGAGAACAGAGCAGTTCAACTTAGGTTATTGTGACTTAGTATTGGTCCAGGCATGTGTGAAAATATCATTGATGTTATACATCGGATTTTTGAGCAACTATTGTTTTAGCATATATTTGAGTTTTTTCGTGGAATATGTCTTCCAATCCACTGGTAAAAGGTTATACATTTTCAGGGGCACAAACTCCGTCTGCTTCATGGTTCTTTTATAGTTCACTGCCGGTAGTCTGAATAGGTTCTTGTTTCTGGTATCGTGATTGTGGATTTGAGATCCCAGTGTGTTTCTGTGTTTGTTATTGTTTATCCACAGTATTGCCTCAGTTATGTACATACAGGGCAGTATTAAAATTTGTAAATCTATAAAACTTGGCTTTGCATGCTGTGGTCCCACGTTTGCAATAGTACGGATAATTTTTTTTTGACTTACCAATAGCTCGTGGCACCCTGGGCTATTACCCCATAGCAGAATCCCATAGTCTAGGTGGCAGTGGGCCATACCATAATAAACTGTCTTCAGTACATCCTGAATAGATCTATACATAACCGACATAAAATGTTGCTTGGGAAATTGCGCAGTTTTTGGTGAAAAACGAGTTTCAGTCGGATGAACTATGGGCGAAAATTTAGTCTCAGCACAAAATAATGCTCATTTTCCAAAAATAAATTTTTGTTTTTTGAATTCTCTATGACTCATTTCGAAGTAAGTGAATAGGCCTTTCGAACAGTTGAATCATTTTTCGAATAACTCCATTATACTAGGACTTATAGCGCCTTCATTTTGATTTTTGGAATATTCCAATTTTTTTCGTTTTTTCCATGTAACTTTTGGTGGAATAACATAAGAAATCGACCTGCACAGGTCCCACTTTGATATACCGAAAAAATGGGTCATTGAAAAATAATCCATTGCTCCCACCGGACTAATACTCTGAGATAAAGCGAACCAATCTACAAATGTCATTACATATTAGCAGAATATAATTCGATGAAATGTTAACTTTATCCAAGTTATCATTCGAAATGTACTAGTAGTCATATAAATAATAACAAACGTCTTCATTACTTTCAATTTATTACTTTGAATCGAAACCACTCCTATCAAGTTTTCCTATTTGGGAACGCACAATATAAAAAACTTTCAAGACGAAGTTCAATTTTCTAAAGAGAGCACCCACTAATGTTGCCTTCCACTCAACCTTCATTGTACTGCAGTGTCATTTATCATTAATATTAATTTGTATAGTAATAAAAAAATAATCAGATAATATAAAAATAAAATAAAATTGATTAGAGTGTCCTATTGGTGAAAAAGTAGAGAGAAAGAATATTCATATATTCTGATGCTACATCGCTGTTATCTACTCAACGAGAAAAAGTGAGAGGAAAAAAGAATATAGCAACTGTAGGGAGTGGTGTAATGTTGATTCTGCAGGAAAAATGATTGAATTGCGTTTCAAAACGTGGGATACTTTCATTTTTTATTTCTATACTTTAGATATTTGTTAAGAGAATGAGCGCTTGGAAGTTTTTGTTCTGAAAACAGAAGCTGTTAAGGTACCTTAGAATCTCACGTTCAGGATATGGCCCTCCGATCGAAAAGTAATTTTTCTTTGTAAGTAAGAGGGGTTTTATTGATTATTGCCCTATGAAATAAATTAGCACTATTGAGATGTTTTCTATTGACCATATTCAACCAGCCAGTTTCACGATGTTTAGAAGATATCCATTGATGTGTTCTTTCATATGAGTTTTGAACAATTAGACGTGGACCATAGAGATTACCCATAGAACACACGACATCCATTGGACGTCCATTTTAGGTCCATCTCAAGTACAAACGTCCATGGACATTGAATGGATGTTCATTGTACGTGTGAACATGGCCGTCCATTGTATGTTAAAAACGTTCGTCCATTGTACATTCATTCAATGTCCAAAAATAATGAATTTCAGTTTGATCCCTGAGAATCTCATTTTTATTTCAAAAGAAACTGAAATTCGTAAGTATCTTCAATCAAAAATTTCAACCGTGATGGAATATTTTATTGGGCCAGTTTATGTACGTTTCTGGATATTCATTGTACATTCAACAATTAACATCCATTATACGTCCCATTCAAATACAATCATTTCTTTTATAATAAACGATATATGAACAAATACATTGTCACGTATTAATGTAATGTTTCTTGGGACAATAAAGTTATTATTATATGGGTACGTCACGCATCTTCTAAATTCAACAATACTTTACCACTGTATATTTTTTGGGGTCGACAAACGTTATTTTTCCGGTTGCTATTTTTTCTTGCCGCCTATGAAATATTTTTGAAATTCGCGGGCAATTTTGTAGGTCGTTGCGAGCGCCGCGAACGTTTAGTGGAACGTGCCTCTAGTGTTGTTGAAAAATGTGAGGTTAATGCTTCCGCGTCTTTGCTCTCCATTTATGACTCCGTTTCGTTCGTTCATCGATGGTAATAAATAAGTATACTTTTCATTACTGATTAATATGGGTTCTAGAAAACTTTCGAATAAATATTATAAGATAGTGCAACTGATGCATGGTGGTGAATCTAATTCAGATAAAAATGAGTGTGCTGCAGGTTTCAACAGAAATACAACCTATTTACAGATATCTTGGAAGCAAGAAATAAAACAAAAGTGGCTGAATACAGCAGTGATCTGAATGATGATGATCCTTAGTCTAGAAAATATAGAAAGAAGAATGATGTATTTTCTTCAGAAGAAAGTGAGGCCGATGAAGCAAATGAAAATTACCTCCACCTCCCCCATTTAAGCCTACAATGAAAAAAGGATTGAGTCCCTCTCAAGTGTCTCCTGTCAATAGTGAAATAAATGAAGGTGTATAATTTGGAGTAATGATCATATATAACAAACTCAAACTTGACAAATCTTTCCTGTGCGTACTGTTTGAAGCAAAGTTTTATTCCTTTATGTTGATTATTCATTTTTCAGTCAAATTAGATGTCAAAAACCGGAGGAGGGAACACATATGAGTTAATGAAGAGGTGTTCATCCCGACTTAAGCAAAGGTCTCACATCTCAATATAGTTACCACGTCGAAAATGAAACAATCATTCAAGGATTTGAAAATGGCCGACTTCCTGATCAGTGGGTGGAACAAAAGATATATTGTTGATTATTATTGAATATATACATACAGGTGCTGCAGAACAGGCATATGAAAAACGAACAAAAAAAGAAATAGAGGAGGCAAATATGAAATGGTTAAGGAGAGCAAATGAAAGGAAATTAATCGTTTTCAGAATCTTTTTATTCATTTATACTTTTGACCAGTGTTGTTATTTTGTTTTATTATACATTTTTTAGAGTATCTACTTACATTTATATTGGTATTTAATGAATTCCTTTGGTGGATGATGTGTAAACACTTAGTTTTTGAAAGTGTCGTCAATTTTGATATGTGCAAGATATAAAAGAATGAAACTAGAGAGTTCTAGTAGCTCAATTTTGGTTGTATCAATTTTTAGTTGAATTTCAACCTTTGAAATATGTGAGAAGACAAATTTCATTAAAATCTATTTATGGAATTGTATAGAGAAAATTGTTCATAAGTTTGATAGGTTCAAGATAAACAACTTCTGTTACCATTTTTTTGTGAATGTATTAGTTTTTGAAAAATAAATTATAATTTTGAATTGAAAAATGTATATTTCCATAATTATTGATTTTACGAAAAATTACTTACCAAAGAATATTTATCCTGATATGCCATGCTCGTAAACATTTTAATTAACATCCGAATTTTGGGTTCTAACAATCAAATATCAACTTTCTGATATGAAATTAATTTATACAGGTTGTCGAAATATTGGGCAATATTTTGCTAACATATGGTATATTATTTATGTCTAAAATATTTTAACTTCATCGATAAGTCTTTGTGATTCTCTATTCAAGTAGAAGTAGTGTGTAAAAGGGGCACACTGCAAGTACCAATGTTTGTATGAGAACTTGTGTTAGTTTTACCTTTACAATATGTTTCCTAAGTATTGCCCATTTTTTACAAGACACCTTGTATAATATGTATCCTCTGGATTCCTTTTGAATATACAATGGCTGTACATTGACGACCACAGTGGTTGTTATTTGATATGTTCTGGACATCCATTTTACCAAATATGGACATACAATGGATGCCCAAAATACGCACAATGTACATCCATTGGACGTTATCTGGGCTTCAATTGTACGTCCAAAGTGGTGTCCTGGCCGTCCATTGAATGTACATTGACTAATTCTGGACATCCGGTGGATGTCTTGAACTTCCATATTCAACGTCCATTGTTCATCCATTGTACGTACATGTGCTGTGTGGGTATCCACATAGTTGAAAAGTGACAAAATCAATGTTTCACAAAGAGTTTTCTTCACAGAGGGAGTGAGAGTTTCTCTAATACCGTAAATAATCCTTAAGATGGAATAGGTTCGTTTCGAAATGTGGTTAATCCATATTCTTGGACCCATGATTACGACAAACGTCTGAAACGAGCAATTGCCAAATTATTCAAGTTTAGGGTCCCCCTGTATATTTGGGCAGTCCTATATTTTTTGTGATGAGTAAAACAAGGCAAAATTAACAAATCGTCGTGGGCCCAAGGATATTGAAGTACGTGTAGTTCTTAAATTCATCGTTTTAGACCACAAGTGTGTCCTAGTTTGTTGGAATCGTTTTATCGGGAGGAACATAAAAATGCCAAAATATACAGGTTGTCCCATTAATAATTGTGAATCTGATGTCACGTGACCGAAAACAAAAAGCTCATTGGGTAACATAATATCAAAAACAGCTGCACCGATTGCTTTGATTTACAACCCTAAAATTACAATTCACTACTACTGTCGAGTTCCGAAATATTCCCTGTCTTAATCGTCGTGGAACACCCTGTATATGGACAACACAAATTAATCAACTTAATGTTCAGCTCATCACATCCTCATGCGTTAGTTTTAATATCACATGTTTTGTAAATAAATAGATCATTAACTTCACCGAAGCTGAAACTTTCATGAAATATTGACAATTCTCTAGTGGACATCATTTCTTTTATGGTTTCCGTAAGCCGAGGATCTCTTAAGTTTTGCAACCCTAGACGTGATGACGTTTCTTCTAACAGTATGTTTAAAAAAATCATTAAGATTGAGGCTGTTTTCTGCACACTAGGTAACATCGTTTCAAAATGTAAAAATGAGAAATTTAGATATGGTAGGCTATATACTGCATCCAACTATAATAGGTTCTATTTGAAATGTCAGCAAACGAATTGGGAATCAACTACAACAATAAATGAAAGATTTCAAGTCTTCCATAATGAACTCCTTAATATTGTAACGAACCTAGGCCGGACCTGTCGCCTCGCGCGTTGCCGTCGACAGCGATGAGGTCATCCCCGGAGATGTTCGAGAACAGTACAGTCGCTCTGCCGCGGAGAGCAACGGTCGATATTGGAAACGATTGGAACATGCTGGTCGCAACTGCCGGAATTCGAAAGATCGGGAATTCTGTGACGGAGATAAATAGGTAGCCCTCAAGATGGCACGGACAGTCTGAACGAGTCCATACGATCGAGCTATACAGTGGCGTAATATAAATTAAGTTGTAGATTTAAGTGTGAAATAAATTAGTAAGAACCAAGTTAAGTTTATTTACGTTACAATTGGTGTCGGAAGTGAGATTTTGAAAATAAACAAGTGATCCTGGAGTGGATAGTCAGAAAAATAAATTGATAGACCTTTTTGTACGCCCAAAATAGACAGTGGCCCGGTTTTCGCGAAGTGGACAATTGTGCGTGGGAATATAAACTGATACACTCTTCGCATGAAACAGACAATAGACTGGTGGCCCGTGGAAAGAATTCGCGAAGTGAATTTTAACAAACTGATGAACTTTTCGTGTGAAACAGACTGATACCTCGTCAAAGACAAAATGTGTTCAAGAAAAGTGCGCCTTGGACTTGAAGGTAGCGGAATTGAAACAGGAATTGGAGGAAAGGAACTGGAAACAACGGGTAAAAGCAAGTACTCCAGGAAAGACTTGCAGAAGGACTTAAACAAGAAGGTGAGGACCCCGAAACATTTTATTCGAAGTTGCCGGAGGTGATTTGAGTCCGATAATAGAAAAAAATCTGAAGAAAATTCAAGAAGTCTGGAAGAAAATGCTAGAAATCTGGAAGAGAAGCTTCAAGAAAATTCTAGAAATCTGAAGAGAAGCTTCTAGAAAATTCAAGAAGCCTGGAAGAAAATTCTAGAAATCTGAAGAGAAGCTTCTAGAAAATTCAAGAAGCCTGAAGAAAATCTAGAAATCTGAAGAGAAGCTTGAAGAAAATTCTAGAAATCTGGAAGAGAAGCTTCAAGAAAATTCTAGAAATCTGGAAGAGAAGCTTCTAGAAAATTCAAGAAGCCTGGAAGAGAAGTTCCTGGAAACACAGAAGGCCAAAAAAGAATTGTGTGGTGTGGCTAATTTTCTAGAAGAAAGAATGGGAACCGTTGAGACAGAGATAGATAAAATTAGGGAGCAAATGAACACGGAGGTAGATAAAATAAAGGAAACGATCAGTAAGCTGGAAAAAACGAATTAATAGTGCGCCCTCCACAGAATGGTTAACGAAAATGCAATGTGGACTTGAGTTTGAACTTGGATAAAGTTCAAGAGGGTATAAAAGATGTCAAGGTCATTTCAGAAATAGGGAAGCTTTCCATGAAGCCGCCTCAGTTCGACGGAAAACTCCATGGGCAAATTACCGCCGGCAGTTTGAAGCAGCGGCCAAAGCAAACGGATGGAATGCAGGAAAGAGCTGTAGCCCTGACACTTGCATTACGGGAGAAGCGACAAATATTCTACAAACTCTCACCGCCCAAGAACAGGAGGACTATGATCAGCTGATTAAACATCTAGAATTACGATATGGCCACGCCCATTTGGAACACGTATACCACTCCCAGCTGAAAAATCGCTGCCAAAACTCGGGTGAATCCTTACAAGAATTGAAACTGACATTGCACGCTTGGTTCGCCTCGCATATCCAGCCACACCAGAAAATGTAATGGAGCGACTAGCGGTTCAAGCATTCCTGGATGGACTCCGTGACCAAGAAACCAGACAAGCGTTGACACTAGCCCGTCCAACACATCTCGTAGACGCACTGGCACGCGCTTTGGAATTCGAGGCAGCGAAACAATCTTGCAAAAGCCAGAGTAAAATCCGAATGATTGAGGAAGACTCACAGGAGCCTGCTAATTTGGAAGCTGCCATAAGGAAAGTGATTAAGGAAGTTTTGCCTGAGAAAGACAGATAAGATGCTGGAATTGGGCAAAATTGGACATGTGCGTAGCAAATGTCCAACATTCGAAAACACGACCGATGCAGGAAAACTAAAGAAGGTCGACGAGAAGGGCAACGTCGGCCTGTGTCCAGCAAGCCCCGGTTAACAACGCATATGTCGCTATCATGCAACGACAGAACAGAGGTGTTTTCGTAGACGGTCTCATCAATAACGAGCCTTGCACATGCTGCTAGATACAGGTGCGACTAGGACAATTCTCGGCCTTCCTTTGCCAGAACACCGGAACGAATTGAACGACAACTTGAAGCTACGCACAGCAACAGGGAGCCAGCTACTGTATATGGCGAGCTACCGATTGAAATAATTTTGGGCAGCACTAAAGTGAAACATCAGGCACTTGTAGCGGACATCGAAGACGATGCAATCATCGGAATGGACATATGAATTCCAGAGGGTTTGAATTGATTTCAAAGACGGCGTCCTACGTGTCAACGGAGAAGAGCTGGTGCTTCAGGGAGGAGTGAGGAGTTGATCCGTGTGCTGTTGGCTGAAGATGTAAGCGACCTGAGAGGGCTGAAACCATTCTGGAGGCTCGCCTGGACGGAAGTGCGAGCAGTGGAGACGTGGTGATGTTCGAGCCCAAACTTCATGATGAGAAAATTGACGAGGGATTGCACTAGGGAAGACCTTGTTGCGTGCTGACAAATTTGTGCCGGTAAGGGTCATGAATGTCAATTATTTCCCAGTGACCTTGAAGAAAGGAACAATTTTGGGGCACTGCTCGTCAGTTTCATCTAGGATCCGGGCGTACGAGGTACGTCCAACCCAACAACTTGCCCACAGAACTAGAAAAATTAGTTGCCATCTCTTCCAAAGACATAAAACCAGCTCAACAGCCCAAACTAAGAGATTTAGTCAAAAGTACCAAGACATCTTCGATACCGGACAAGGAAAAGGGGTCGAACTAATGTGGTCCAGCACAAAATTGATACTGGAGGTGCTCGGCCGATCCGGCAATCAGCAAGAAGACTTCCTCTTGCCAAGAAGGAAGAGGCTGACAAAATAGTCAGCGATATGGGAAAAGAAGGAGTTATCGAACCATCTGACAGTCCCTGGTCCTTCCAGTCGTACTGGTGAAGAAAAAGGATGGATCGACACGCTTTGTGAGACTATCGCCAACTTAATAATGTCACGAGGAGGACAGTTACCCTCTCCCGAGAATAGATGACACCCTAGACACGTTGGCTGGTTCCACGATTTTCTCGACCCTTGATCTGAAGAGTGGATATTGGCAAGTAGAACTGGCTCAGGAAGATCGAGAAAGACTGCTTTACCATCGGCTCAGGATTGTGGCAGTTCACCGTTATGCCATTCGGCTCTGTAATGCTCCCGCCACATTCGAAAGATTGATGGAGACAGTGCTGAAGGGACTCTCATGGAACACGTGTCTAGTGTATCTCGACGACATAATTGTGGTCGGCAGATCGTTCGAGGACCACGTGAAAAACTTGGAGGAAGTATTCCTGCGACTGAGGAACTCCGGATTGAAGCTGAGCCCTAAGAAATGCCATCTGTTCCAAAAAGAAGTACGATACCTCGGCCACGTTGTCTCTGGGGAAGGAGTAGCAGTGGATGACCAGAAGATCAAAGCTGTTAAGGATTGGCCCATCCCAAAAGACATTCACCAACTTCGAAGTTTCCTTGGTTTATGCACATACTATCGCCGATATGTGCTGGGATTCGCCAACATCGCTAAACCACTGACCAGGCTCACGGAGGGCCAAACAAAGTTCCAGTGGTCCGAAGAATGCCAAGACTCATTCAGGAAACTGAAAGGAGCTTTGATCAACGCACCTGTACTGAGCTATCCCCTACCCAAAGGGAAATTCATTTTGGATACGGACGCCAGCAACGTGGGACTTGGAGCTGTCCTATCTCAGATCCAGGAGGGACAGGAGAAGGTCATTGGTTATTTCAGCAAGACGCTTAGCAAACCAGGCGAGAGCTGTTAGCTGTTGTAAAGGGAGTGGAGCACTTCTACAAGTACGTGTATGGAAGAAGATTCCTGTTGAGAACTGACCATGCAGCTCTCAAATGGCTCTACAGTTCAAAAATCCTGAGGGTCAAGTAGCACGTTGGATCGAGAGACTCCAAGAATTCGATTTCGAGATCGAACATCGAGCCGGAAATAGCCATAAGAATGCAGATGCCTTGTCGCGAAGACCATGTCCAGATGATTGCTCACATTGCCGACGAGCAGAAGAGAAAGAAGCAACACTTTGTAGAACCGCGGCAATGGATGACAACTGGAATGACAGCAAGATCCAGAAAGACCAAGAGAAAGACCCCGACCTTGGCTTAGTCGTCAGCTGGAAGAAGGGCAATCGAAGACCATCATGGCAGGAAGTCGCAGGTTACTCGCCCACTGTTAAGTCCTATTGGGCACAATGGAACTCTCTTATTCTGGACAATGGGATCCTGAAACGTGTGTTGGAGGCCGAGATTGGTGGGGAAGACAGACGCCAAATAATTGTTCCCAGGAACAGAAGAGAGGAAGTGCTGCGGGAAATCCATGATGGAGTCGCTGGAGGACATCTGGGAGTGACGAAGACCCTGCAGAAAGTGAGGCAACGGTTTTACTGGGCCAATTGTCAAGCTGACGTCCAGGACTGGTGCAGAAAGTGCGCTGTATGCGCTGCTAGCAATGGACCTCGAATACGACCCAAGGCCCCGATGCGTCAGTACAACGTAGGCAGCCCGTTCGAGAGAATCGCCATTGACATCGCCGGCCCGTTTCCCGTATCCCCCAAGGCCCCGCAGTACAACGTAGGAATAAATACATCCTGTGGCAATGGACTACTTCAGTAAGTGGGCAGAAGCCTATGCCCTGCCCAACCAGGAAGCCATCACCGTCGCCGACGTCTTGGTGAAAGAGTGGATATGTCGATTCGGTATGCCAATGGAGCTGCACTCGGATCAAGGCAGAAATTTCGAATCCAACCTGTTCCAAGAAATATGTTTACTGCTGAACATCCGCAAGACAAGAACCACGGCCCTACATCCGCAGTCCGATGGAATGGTGGAACGGATGAACAGAACGATCAACCGCCACTTGTCCAAGGTTGTCTCTGACCATCAAAGAGACTGGGACCAGTATCTTCATTTGTTCCTGATGGCCTATCGATCCGCAGTACACGAGTCAACAGGTCAAACTCCTGCTAGTATTATAATGGGCCGAGAACTGCGACTGCCTTGTGACCTGAAGTTTGGGATACCGCCAGGACAAGACACTGCGGGAGAGGACTACGTCAGCAAACTTCGGCAGAGAATGGACGACATCCACGAACGAGTCCGGTTGAACATCCAGAGTGCCAGCGATAAAATGAAGAAGACCTATGACATCAAGGCCACGCTGGAGGGTTTAAGGTTGATGACCTGGTTTGGCTGTAACCCCAAACGTCGTCGTGGACTATCACCAAAGTTGCGGAACTCGTGGAAGGCCCGTATAAAATCGTGAAAAGGATAAACGACCTTGTGTACCGAATCCATAAGCCACCCTGAGGGAAACCAAGGGTCGTCCATTTCAACAGGTTGGCCCTTACGCTGGAAACCATGACCAAGTTCGCACCCTCGCCACCGGAGGATGATATGACGTTCGAGAAGTTTATGTCCTTGTATTCAAACGGGCAGAAAGTTCTACATGGGGTTACTAGAGAGGAGTCACGAGACCTTTTCGAGGTGCCTGCTGACTAGCACTAGCGCACTGTGTGGCAGAAGATCTTCGAATGTCCAGGGCATCGCCGTAGTGTTCTCCAAGAAATTTGGTCAACTCCAAACACTGCGGGAGCAGAATCCAGAAGTTGGTGGGTGCTACAGTTGAAGAAAGGCCAGAGAAACATCTACTACCTAGTTACCAAGAGGCATTCCCAAGATAAACCGTCCTATGAAGATGTCTGGAAGAGTCTCACCAAACTAAGAGATACTATGGTGGACCAGAATCTGGTGGATCTAGCAATTCCAAAATTGTCCTGTGGTATTGATGGGTTGGACTGGAGAGTCATAAGAAGTATGCT
The DNA here is from genome assembly GCA_018342105.1 of Gonioctena quinquepunctata. Lineage (NCBI taxonomy): Eukaryota > Metazoa > Arthropoda > Insecta > Coleoptera > Chrysomelidae > Gonioctena > Gonioctena quinquepunctata. The sequence continues at coordinate 15,352 of JAFIRS010007056.1, read as the reverse complement.
GGAGGCGATATTCAGATCCAGCGGCGTCAAGATTTTGGTTTGCTGTAACCCTCTTCCACGACCGATCATGAAGACCGTGGAGTGTTACTTCCATCGAACTTCACGGTGCAGATATGGGGAGTCATGCAGATATCGTCACACTCCAAGGATGAAATTTCAGGACGAAATGTCTTTAAGAAGGGGGCAATGTAACGAACCTAGGCCGGACCTGTCGCCTCGCGCGTTGCCGTCGACAGCGATGAGGTCATCCCCGGAGATGTTCAAGAACAGTCCAGTTGCTCTGCCGCGGAGAGCAACGGTCGATATTGGAAACGATTGGAACATGCTGGTCGCCAACTGCCGGAATTCGAAAGATCGGGAATTCTGTGACGGAGATAAATAGGTAGCCCTCAAGATGGCACGGACAGTCTGAACGAGTCCATACGATCGAGCTATACAGTGGCGTAATATAAATTAAGTTGTAGATTTAAGTGTGAAATAAATTAGTAAGAACCAAGTTAAGTTTATTTACGTTACAATATTTTCAATGATATTTTTCCCATTCGAAAGATAAAAAACAAACAAAAAAAGCAGTGGCTTACAAAAGGATTGAAGAATTCTGCAAGAAACATGAGATCTCTGCATTATATCAGAAAATATACAAATACAGATTTTTTTCATAATTACTTCAATAAGTACAGGACAATATATCGAAAGTTGATAAAGCAAAAGAAAATTATTATAAAGATCGCATTGATGGTGCCACCAACAAATCAAAGGAGAGTTGGATGATAGTAAATGATCTTTTAGGAAAGAATTCCAAAAATAAAGTAGATTTGGAGTTGAATGAGTATTATTGTATAGTTGCAGATGAATTGACAAAAAATCTAACCAAAGCCTATGATCCACTAATAAATTTAACAAACGTGAGGGTTAAGGAAAACTTAATCTTGTATGACACTAATATTGATGAATTGAAAGAAACGTTACATTATATTAAAAATAAAACCGCAACTGGATTTGATGACATTTCTGTTAGGATTTTTGAAAATCTTCCAAATAATGCCCTGAACCAACTAGTATCTCTGATAAATGAATCCTTCAAAGAAGGCATATTTCCACCCTTTCTCAAAACATCAATTGTTATACCGATCTACAAAGGTGGTGAAGTGAACTCTCCCATGAATTTTAGGCCCATTTCTCTCATTCCCACGTTAGCCAAAATCATCGAAAGACTCGTTAAGAAGAGAATCTTAGACTTTTTGAAGGCGTGTGATATATTGAGCATCAAACAGTTTGGATTTCAGTGCAATAAGAACACAAATGATGCAATATTTTCACTGTTATGGGAACTGTATACTAGGATCAATGATGGTGGAGTTGCCGCGGGTGTATTTTGTGATTTATCGAAGGCTTTTGACTGTGTGAATCATGAAATACTGTTGCGGAAACTTCACCGTTACGGATTTCGAGATAAAGCACATTCATGGTTTACGCATTTATCTGGCCGCACACAAGTAGTTAAGACAAAATCAATTTCAAGTTTAGGTAATATACAATGTGGCGTTCCGCAAGGATCGGTCTTGGGTCCAATTTTGTTTTACTATATGTTAATGATCTGACGACGCTTGACATTTCAGGTAATGTCACCTGTTCGCCGTTGATACCACCATACTATGGCATAAAGATAAGGAAGCCGATCTTCATCATATCATCAATTCAGATATAATAAAAGTCAAGAGTGGTGCGACTAACCTTTTGTCCTTCAACATATTAAAAACCAAGATAGTGTCTTTCAAATGTTCAGTTGTTGATATTTTTTTAAACCACCAGATTATTGAAAACAGTGTGTTTTCTAAATTTCTAGGACTATACATTGACAACGGTCTTAAATTCAATGAACATGTGAAAAACTTGAATAAAAAATTGTCCTCTGGTTGCTATGCTGTGAAAATTGCTGCAAATGAACTAGGATACTCAACCGCAAAGACAGTATACTACTCCTTGGTAGAATCACATTTGCGATTACGGTATCCCATTCTGGGGAGTGTGCAGTGGCAATGTCTTCAAAGTGTTTTGTTTTACAAAACGAGCCTTGAGATACCTCTATAAATTAAAAGTTCGGATTCGTGCAGACTTCACTTCAAGCAACACAACATACTCACGGTAGTATCAATATTTATACTTGAAACAGTGTGCCTCATAAATAAACACAAACAAAATTTCATTACAGAGAGTAGGTACGCCACCCGTCAAAGTAACCATCTCAAACTACCATTACCATCTTCCACTCTCGTTAAGGATTCAATTATATATAACGGCTGCAAAATGTACAATCACCTTCCAAATAATATTGAAGATATACCGTCCAACGCCAGCTTCAGAAAAGCAGTAAAAAGAGTTCTCTCCGATAGAGCCTATTATAGTTTGGAAGAATATTATGTGGATAGAATAGAAGGATAAGTAAACCAAAACTATACACTGTGATATCATTTACCTTCTATTGTTTGTTATATTTTTAAGCTTTAAATATTTTGAATTTTTCGAATTTTGAGGATTTTTAAATTTTTGATTCTTGAGTTTTAAAACTTTTTTATTTTTAAAAAAAGTGTATATGACTCTTTACTTATATATATATAGATATATACATAGATGCATGCAAATTTTAATATGTGACTGATTGTTTTGATTCAATTCAATTTTATATGGTAGTGACTTTTTTATACATATATCAAATGGTATTAACTTAATTTACATTTATATGTACACGCTTTGTCAATAAGATATTATTCTTTGATAATAAAGCATATTTGATTGATTGATTGATTGATACTGAAATCCCCCACGAAAAAAAATCCATCAACACTTGGAAAGATTAAGCCTAGGTTTTTCTCGAATTCATCCACAAAGTTTGAGTATCTTGTTAGAGCGACTTATATATGACGCTGATTGCCAACTGTGTTGATTCAATTCTAATATTCAGAAACAATTGTTCACAATGATTGCTGTCTAGTCTGATAATTCCACATCTTAAGATATTTTGGTGTACATACATTACCTTGCCTCTAGATTTCCTATCTAACCCATAAAATAAATTATCAGCAATATAGCATCATTGTATCATCATATATCTCTCTTGTAATCCGAATTTTACATAGGAAGAGGATATCCAAACAATGATCAGATAACTTAGACAAGGAGGAATCGGCGCATGAGTACCAAAAACTATTCCACCTCGATTTTTTTATACGATCCTCTTCAAATTGCCCTACTGATGATATAAATGCATGTTGCCATGGGGCAACCCCGTGCCTTTTTGTTTAAACCGAAATTGTTTGAACAATTTCAAGGAATTGTTATTTTCCAACCGGACAAATTTTTTTAATATTTTTTATTGAAATACAAATAAAAAAGGTCCTATGACTTTCCACGCTAAAATTAATATTTTTGGAGATATGAATTTTAAAAGGTTCGGAAAATCTAAAATTTGGGTACTTTTGACCCATGAAAAGTATATAAAATAAAAACTTTTTAACAAAAAATTAAACCGACGAAATTCGGAACTGAAAAGTAAAAAATAAAATAAACCTTCTTAGTCTAAATGATAATTGAGCTCCTAAACTAATGTAAGTAACTGATTTTGAGGTGGCGCCAAACAAACAATTATCGAAGATCATTATCTATGAAAGAAGTCATCAAACGCAGCCGCATCTCGCTGCCATCATTTTACGCCACCTAATGCAATTGCTAGTTTGTTTGGCGCCGACTCAAAATCAGTTACTTACATTAGTTTAGGAGCTCAATTATCATTTAGACTAAAAAGGTTTATTTTATTTTTTGCTTTTCAGTTGATTTTTTCGTTGGTTTAATTTTTTGTTAAAAAGTTTTTATTTTTTACTTTTCAGTTCCGTATTTCGTCAATTTAATTTTTTGTTAAAAAGTTTTTATTTTTAAATTTTTTGTGGCTAAAATCTACCAATTACTACCTACTTGTTTTTTGATTACTTCCAAAATACTTACTTACCCACCTTACTTCAACTATTACCAGTTAAATAATATGATTATCTACTTTTACTATTTGTTGTAATATAAATTATTTTCGTTGTTCTGGTTAGATTATTTCATTACTTTGTATATCATTCCTTCCTCTCATAAAATATACTGATTTTGACGGAACAAGAATAATGTCAGTAGCGATCTGTCATTGTCAACTACGTATGTGTGTGCCAATGTTCACTAGTGAAAAATCAATTATCCCCTATTTTTCTACACGTAAGGGTGGCTAATTCCTTTCGAAATCCAAATATAAGGTATACCCTATCTATTAAAAAAAGAATCATCCAAATCGAAGAACCCAGTACAAAGTTATGCCTGATAGAATCGGTTAACGGACCAGAATTCAGAGGGTGAGTGATCAATATCCTTCATTTCGCTACCCTTAGGGGTGGATTTCATCTTTCAAATTCAAATGGGACCAAATTCGAAGTACACCTTATCCACTGAAAAAAGAATTATCGGAATCGGACGCCTCAGTAAAAAGTTATGCGTGATCATACATAAAAAAATATGATGGAAAAACATAAAATATACGGGTCGAATAGAGAACCTCCTCCTTTTTGGTTTCGTCGGTTAAAAAAAGAATAATATGAAAAAAAAAAAAAATTATTCTTTATACAATAGTTAACAATTACTTTAATTGAGATTTGAAAAAAATTCATTGTTTATACCTGATTTTTAATTGTTTATTATTATATGTCATTTTCTTCTTTATATTCTAAAATACACATTTGTTTGATGGAATGACAGTAGTACATCGATTGCATCTATCTAAACATGCTATGTTTGGTGAATTTGCTACAGCATTTTTTAAATATATTACATCATATTTTAAAAAGCCGAGAGTTACTTGTATTGATATTGTATTTGATAGGTATGGAAATCAAAGTATCAAGTATTTAGAAGCTGAATTAAGAGCCAAAAATATAAAGAAATGTGAAATAGTTATTCAATTTGATAAATCCGAAAAATAAGCTGAAGTTAGTAAGATTTCTGTGTCAAAATGTTTTACAGTACGTTTCACTTACAGATAATCAAAATTAATTATTTCTGGTGTCTTTGATGATGTTTGTAAATGTTATCAAGTGAAACAATTGTAGAGGTACCGGAATTACTAAACAAGTATTTAGAAGCTGAATTAAGGCCAAAAATATAAAGAAATGTGAAATAGTTATTCAAGGGCCCAATATTAAAATTCCTAAAAATATTTCAACATTTCTGATAAGTCCGAAAAATAAGCTGAAGTTAGTAAGATTTCTGTGTCAAAATGTTTTACAGTACGTTTCACATATAACCAAGAATTAATTATTTCTGGTGTATTTGATAATGTTTGTAAATGTTATCGAAGTGAAACAATTGTAGAGGTACTGGAATTACTAAACAATCACATTGAGGCTGATACTCGAATTTTTTGTTACGCTGCTTACAATATTCAGAAATAATTATTTAAAGTGTAGACACTGATGTTTTCGTACTAAGTATTTATTATTGGCCACTGTTGAAAAAAAGTGGTTGTTCTGGACTATGGATGGAAATTAATTTAAAAAAAATCACGATTTCTTTCGTGTCCCAAAGCAGCCGATGCTCTGGCGTACCCAATTTGTCAAATTTTACCTGCTTTAAAAAAAAATTATACACATACTTTTATGTGGTTGTGATTCTGCAGACTGTAGAAATATAATATGTAAAAATGATATTGATAATAAATAAATACATGTTTTTAAATCTTGTTTCATTATTTCATACTTCTACATCTATAACCTCAGTTTGAAGAAGTTATTCAATACAACAAGAGTACTTTCTGTTCTAATAACAAATAAGTAAGTAAAATTAGTTTTAATTACATATTCCGCTTCAAACTTTAATAACTTTTGTAAAATTGATTTCAGGAAACAACTTATTGAAAACAAATTGTAGATAATTCAATTATTAATAACATTGCTCTCTTTAACAATTTTGATAAAGTTAATAGTTTTTAAGATAAATGATAAATAATGATTCAGACACAGAGAGGCCGATGCAGCGGATGAGTCAGAGAGAGACGGCGATACTTAAAGGTAAGGGACGCATACTTGTGAGCGCGCGTAATGAACAATTAAAAAACAGGTATAAACAATGAAATTTTTTCATATATCAATTAAGGATATTATTAACTATTGTATAAAGAATAAAAACAAAATATTTTTTATACTTTTTTTTTTTAATATACTTTTCATGGGTCAAAAGTTCCCAAATTTGAAATTTTTCGAACCATTAAAAATTCATATCTCCAAAAATATTAACTTTATCGTGAAAAGTCATAGGACGTTTTTTATTTGTATTTCCATAAAATAAAGAATATTAAAAAAAATTGTCCGGTTGGAAAATAACAATTCCTTGCAATTGTTTAAACAATTTCGGTTTAAACAATATGGCACGGGGTTACCCCATGGCAACATGCATTTATATCATCAGTAGGACAATTTAAAGAGGATCGTATGAAAAAATTGAGGTGGAATAGTTTTCGGTACTCATGCGCTGATTCCTCCTAGTCTATCAGAACATTCAAACAACCAGTCTTGAAATTACTCATAATTGGACGAAAAAGAAAAAGAGGATAAAGATAAGGATTATTCAGCTATTTAGGTACACTGCTCAACTGCTCTAGTGCAGTGGATCAACCTATAATATTTGCTCATTCATTAACAATCAAAATTTGTGGAAATATTTGAAAAGAACAAAAAGTACATGGTGATATGCTGGTTATGTAGAGAGAGAGAGAGAGAGAGAGAGAGAAAACGAATAAACATAGAAAAAGGATATAAATGAAAAAAAAATATCCTCAAGGCACTTTATATTCACGAATTCTCTTTCACTATTGAATATTACGATAACGTTCCCTAGATTGGTCCACACCCGGCCATCCCAGCCTGCTTTTTGAATACAGTTTTTGTATAACTTCTGTTGATTATCAATAAGGTCTTCTCGCACGACTATTCCAGTGTTTTTGAAGAGTTTCTTATTATTACAGCTATTATTTTGTGCCTGTGTTCGAGAATTTCACCATTATAGGTCGGATTTTGTTCCTGTCATTCTTTCCAATCCTATAATAGACTAGTCAAGAAGTGAGTTTCCTGCGAAAAATAATTCCAAGTCTCCAAAAAATATGAGCAATAGATCATTCGATTCGGGATGCAATTCTGAGAAAGATATTTTTTTATTTTTTTTTTGCTTACCAAAATTGCAATTGTAATTAACAGTTCAGTTTTTTGGGAATAACTCAAAAACTATAAGAGATAGCAAAAATCGGAAAAAAGGTTTTTGAAAGAGGAAGAAGTTTGCAATAATTTTTTTTCGGAAATCTATGTCTATTATTTATAATTTTAATTTAACGCTGAAAATAGGGTTCCACGCGACCGCTACGGCATGCGCGCGCCGTCTGTTAAGAGAGTACACCACATAAAATAATTTTTGTATACTATGAAATATCAATTTAAATTTTTTTATAAATTATGGTGTGTTTCTAACACTAACACTTGAAAGAACAACGTCCCGTTGGAAAAATAAATGTTAAGTTTATTTTTCATCCAGTGATTAGTCCTTATTTTTCAGACCTCGGTTTTCATAAAAAACGTCAGAAATGTTTAAATAATGGCTATATAAATTTTTCGCTTCTGGAGCCCTTCTTTTATATATAAATATATAACAAGATCAACAAGATAAAGTTTTTAAAAGTTGTTTATTTTGTTTGTTATAATTTTTTAAAGTTAAGAGAAAATGAAAAATAAAAAAAATAAAAAATGTTTATCTATGTTTTGCTATTGCTGTTTTTGCATGAAATAAAAGCATTTAATAACATCCGGAAAAAAATATATGAACCATTTGTTTATAAATTGTTTATAAAGAAATTGATTAGTTTAATATTTAAAAAAAATACCATTTTGTTTTCTTGAGAATGTAATGATAAAAAAAAAATTCAAATAATTAGTTAAGATTTTTTTTTTGCAAATCATATTGGGCATTTCTTAACAGAAAAACAAAGGAAACTTTTCTAAAATCACAGTACATAAAAGTTGCAGCGGCCACTTGATTTTTTTAAGTAACAAACCGCTGTAACTTTTGAACCATTGAAGATACAGTTATCAACATTCAGGATGCTTTTATATGGCATTAGTTGATCTCTTTTCACCAAGTTTGTATCTGTCATGGTTTCCTGTTTATATGCGTTTTGTTTAACAAAATAATTAATAATAAGAATAACAAAAAACATGACTTGCATTTTCTGAGGTAGTATTAATATAAAATGGAAAAAGAGTAGATAAAAATCGGAGTCTCTTTTCCTAAATGCATTAATTGTTTAAAAAAAGAAATTACAGTCATGGAAATGTAATGAAATATTGTTAAAAAAACAGATAATGAATGATTTTACAACAAACTGTATATCTTGAGTATTTATTAACAAATATGTGATTAAACACCGCTAGAATACATGATAGCATTCAAATAAATCCGTGTATTTCATAAACAATCAATATTAATGACTGAAACCAACATTTTTTGAATAATATAAATACTACCCTACAAAATCCTCTTGAAGTACAACTTTCATAGTTTGAAAGATATAAGCATTTATATATATATATATATATATATATATATATATATATATATATATTTTAACATATTGTTATGTTAGGAAATGTTTATAAAATAATGAAACTGATAATTCTTTATTATTATTAGGTATTTAAGTTATCGTGGTTCATGCTATGTTTGTTTTACAATTTTTCTCTACTTTGTACTATTCTATAATCTTATACCATGTTCTAGTCAACGCATATGTCTCAAAAAGTCAGTACTGAAGTATCTCTATTGTCATAAGTATGTTACCAACAATACATTCATTTTGCACAAACAAGAAAAATAATATGGAAGTTAAATTCACGAAAAAAATTTGGATCTCAAGAAGATGAAATGGTATTCAAGTTGGAACATTCTGTATGGTAAATCATATCACGAGATGTCAAAAACAATGTGAGGCAAATAATAAAATATAAAAATTATGAAAACAGAAAAATGTCAAATATGAATTTTAACCAAATTTGTACATATAATATAAGATCTAGAATTATATATTGTAAATAAAATCATTAGAATAAGTTAAAATAACAAAAAGTGATACAGAAAGTGGGAATAAACTTTAAATTTCAGAAAATAAACAAAAAATGTGGGTTGCCAAGAAGAAATGTAACAAGCCTTGGGAGATGAAAAATTGATTTAAAAAACGAAACCAGGTACCAATTTGGAAGAACAATTTATAATAAAACACTAGAAAAAAACAAGCAAAACTATACTTAAAAGTTATACAACGAATTCAGATACGAATGGGAAAATAAACAAACAAGAAAAAACCACTCACCTTATTAAGATAACAAAAGTCCAGTCCGTGACATTGCCAGGAACAAAAGGGGGCCTTCTGCAGTGTACTTTTCCAGAGAGCACCAACACTTATTCTAACAGTCAGGAGAACACCAAAAAGGAAGAATAGCAGTTATTTCAAAAACCAGAACTAAATAAAGTGCCACATATCAGGACCATTGGTTATTTGATCACTTGTGTCCATTCATTTGAAGTTTTGTTGGTCTTTCCTATGCTCACAGACTGTTCATAACATTCAAAAGTTTATTCACCAAGTATTTTATCATACATAAGCAAGTTTTACCATTTCACATTTCACTGTTCTGTGTAAGATAAGTTGGATATCGCAGGGTAGGTCAATTTTAAGGATTTATTCAATAAAAACAATAACTATTGGACGATTTTCTGCATTCTTTGTTTATCTATTGAGCACCTAATCATAATCTTCCCACAAAATAGCACGTTTGACATCAAGCAGCGCTACAAGTTGGCATTGCAGAATCCTGCCATGAGAGTGGAGATGCGACATACTCCTTAGGCGTACCGACTGAGCTGGGATAAGGTAAAAGAGTGTTGAAAAAGGGTAAGAACAACATAGCCGGAGTTACAACATAGCCGGAGTTTCATTACTGTTGTGATAGGTATTTATTTTTCAAAATTATTAAATAAAAAAGGAAATTAATGAACCAAATTTTATCATAACAAATATTCTATTATGATGACTAGTTGTTATTAAAAAAATAAAATAAGTAACAATAACAATCATTATTACAATAACTATTAGCCAATAATGAATATAAATATAATGAGCCTATAACAACAATATATACATATTTAAAATGTCTGAGGCACTGAAGCACATAGTACGGAAATAAATCCCCCTCCCCATAAGTTTCGACAGTTCTGTCTAAACCATTGTCTAGTAAAGGTGTAAAAGTCTGTTTTTTTTCTACGGGAACGTGTCCATTTAACAAGTGCCGTAATCAAGTGTTAATCGTATAAAACCAATCTGTTTCCACTTGGTGCGTCCACTGACTTCATTGAGATCACACCCAGGCCTATACAACAAGGAAAAGGTAATAACATTTTTTTATGAACCACTTCACCTACCTACATACATTTTATTATTCGCGTGTATGGATCCTTTTATTTCAAATATAGATAGTGTATGGTCTCTCAAACAACCTTTCATCATCATAAATTTCGATTTCAGAAAAGGAAATTAAGGGGTAAGAATGTTGAAAACACCTCAATAACGGATCCCACACTACCTAAATTTGAAATAGAGGATCCCTACACTACCTCAATCTGAAATAAGCGATCCATATACTTTCTTTTAAAAAAGGCCCCAAAGGAAGGGACATTTGAAATAAAGGATCCATACACTAGCCAAAATAGGATGTATGTAAATTTTCAGACACCTAAGAGGGGCATGGCCCCACTATGTCGCCTGCTATCTTCCTTAGAACATGGGGTATAAGACAGGACAGATGGTTTGTGTGGGTGTCCAGCATTCACCTGAACCATCTCTTTCCTTGAACTTGAGGCGGAATGAGTTGAATGATTTTCTTGTGGGAGAAAGCTCTTTTTTGATTTAATCCTAGCAGCTTCTTTATTAAACAGCTGAATGGGAAAGGGCTAAACTGACACACCTCAGAGTATGCGGGTTAACCTCTCCTAGTGTTAACTTCTGGAGTGGGTCATTTCTGGCGGATGCCTTGGTAAATAGGTAAATCTCTGTGTAGATGGACATGGTGTTGAGAGCGTCTGTTAGCATGTTTTCCATTTCTAAAACCTTCTTATGCAGGCATGCTCAGGCTAGGTCATCTGCACAAATACACTATCTGAGAAGTCGATTCCTGTGCATCCTCCTCCTGCTACTTTTTCAACAAAGTTCCACACGAATCCTCCGCTTTGAGAGAAGATTATAGATGATGCACAGAAAGTATAATCTTGAGTGGGATTATTTTGTTTTGACAGAAACAATGGTTAACAGTGCCATTAGCAGTAAAAAGGTTCACAATTATTACGCCAGTAGCAAATCCTTTCGAAACTGTCCATGTATGATCTTAAAGGATAAATAAAGATTATTATTATGTTAGGTGCAGGTACTGCCTTGTTCAGGTACCATAAGCTGATTTCCGATGTTTTGTAGGATTAATTGGTTACCATCCTCTCAATGAGATTGTACAGTGAGTAGTGGAGAGAATATGGAGGAAAATTCTGGTCAAGAGCAATAGTTTAGAAATTGCTATATATTTTCTTTTTTGTGAAAGTTGATCATACATTTGTTGATTTTGTATATATAATTGTTAATCTGGAAAGTACTGCGAATGTGACTTCATTTATAGTGCTCTGTATAATGAATAAAAGCAAAAACCACCAATAAGCTGCTTATTTGAAATATAATTTTCTTACAGCAGGGTCTAGGGTTTTTGAATTTTGACAGTCATTTTGAAAATGTCCATAGAAAAAAAAATATATTTCTTTAGTAGAATAGCACTACATTTGTCAATACAGTCCAAAGTAACAGTTTACATTCAACCACACTTGAAAACAAATCGTCTTACTCCTGTAAAAAGTATGCTTGATTGTTTAAATTGGTTGTCAGTTGAAAGAAGACTCTACTACTTTTCACAATGATTCTAGTATTCAAAATTGTAAATGGTATGGCACCTGAATATTTTAAATAGTACCTCAACTTGAATAAAAACATTCATACTTACAACACTAGAAATTCAAATAATATACATATAAACAGAATGGCAGTCAGAAGTACTAGAGAGAGAGAGAGAGAAATATACTTTATTGTCCAAGAAAAAACCTTCTTATTGACAAAGCTTCTTAAAATCTAAATTGTATAACACTTTAAAAAATATAACACTTTAAAAAATACAGACACAAGTGACAGAAAGCCTAAGAAAAAAGAAAAATATACACAGAGACATAATTTAAAAGTAGGATCACATGTCGTTCGATAAAATATAAAAATAAAATTTCAGTTTAGATAATACATATATGGGAGGGTATATTATAAAGGTATATTAAAATAATAAAGGTATATTAAAATAATAATCACAACAGAGCTTCATTGTAGTATTCCTCAGTTTTGAGCTTTTGTTACAAGGGCTTCTTTAACAAGGTATCTGAACTTTATATAATTTCTTTTCCTTTCTAATTTCGTAGAGGTAGTGGTTGTATAGCTTTTTTCTTTAAAATCAAAGAATCCTTAGTCAGACTTGATTTTGGAATGGGGGCGGGTACTTTATATTCAGCTGCTTGTCTGGTTGAGTAATTTGCTTGTATCGGTGCAATGTAATGTATTTTTTGTAAATCAACAAACAGATTCCAAATGAAAATACAAGTAACTTGAGAATTTTTTTTCTCAAACAATGGTTTACATGACTCACGCACCCACCTACATAGAAGTCTAATTGTCCTTTTGTAAAACAAAAACTGAGTGAAAAGAGTTGTTGACCAATATCCCAGAATGCAACACCATATCTCAAGTGAGACTCTATCAGTGAATGATAAAAACCTTTTGTTGTAGATGAGCTTAGTTCATTCGATATAATTCGGAGTGCATAGCATCCTGATGCTAATTTTTTTGTTAATACTGAAATGTGATGTCAAATTTCAGTTTATTATCAATATACATTCCTAAGAATTTTGTTTGGTTTTATTTTCCAGGATACTCCGTTCAATTGTAAAATTTTCAATTTTAGAAGCGAAGGTGAGTAAATTTGTTTTTTTTGATATTGAAGCACAAAGTTTGCGTCACACCATTTGTTTCACAACCTCCAGATCCTTTGTAATGGTTTCTTTATATCTAAAAGAGTTTTCCCATGCCAAAGAAGCGTGTTGTCGTCAGCAAAGATTGTAAACTTCCCTTTAATCGAGAGAGTAACTAAGTCATTTAATATAACAAAAAAGGATTAGCCCAGGACTGATCCTTGACACCCTATATGATATCTTTGGTGTGTGACAGTTTTCCATTGAACTTACTAATTGTTTTCTATCGCTCGTGAGGACTTTAAACCAGTCATTACTCCTCCTTTAAAACAACAGTGCAATTTTTGCAGGAGAAGTTCATGATTTGCACAATCAAAGGCCTTGGAGAAGTCGCAGAACACTCGGCTACGGCTTCCCATTATTGAGATGAGTGTAAAATGTTCAAGGAAGGCAAAGATGGCATCATTTGTGCCTTTTCCTTCTAGAAAGCTAATTTTGAGTTGGTTAAATATCATAGCTATGGAGAAAAGTTAATGTCCTTTTTTTACCAGTTTTTTCTATAATTTTAGAGATTGTTGAGAGAATAGAAATTGGTCTAAAGTTACTCGGATCTTCTGAGTTACCACCTTTGAAAAGAGGGATGACGAGAGCTGTTTTAGGCACTGCGGAAATTTTCCATGGGCAAAAATTTATTTATGGCCATGACTAGTGCATTTAAAGCGGAATCAGGAAGGTTATTCAAAATTTTACAGAAATTTCGTCTATGCCTGATGAATTTTTGTTTTTTAATTCTTGCAAGGTTTCTTTCAACTCCAATAAATTTGTATCTCAAATAAAATACATTATGAAAGATTTAAATTTTAGAAGTAATCCATTGGATTTGACGTAGGAGTACGATGGTTTTTGTTGTTAATTTTTTTGAGCAATTGGAATATAAATCATTGGGGTTTCGGATTTATATTGTGTTGTTCTGGAAGGGAGTTTGATTTACCTCTCAGACTATTTACTATGGCCCAGTTTTCTTTGATTTTATTATCAGCTTTGTTTATTCTGTTCTTGTGATGAATTTCTTTTGCCTGTTTAATTCGCGTCCTGTAAATACAGCGGTACTATGTTGAATAAGGTATTAAAATGTATGGAAAAATATTTCGTATTAATGCAGTGATCTCAAGTTGTTTTGCAGAGATTTTTTATGCCTTGAGTGATCCATGGTTTTCTATTTTTTTTAATTTTATTTTCCGTTTGGGAAAGCATTCCTCAAAAAAAACTGGTTACTAATTCTTGAAAGGCACCATAGAATCTACAATCGACATAATATCTCCCATATTTTGATCACATTTATGTTTGAAATTATCAAAGTTTTTTGAGCTGTAAATTCTACCAAATTTGAAGTTATTTTTTTGAATTTATACAATTAATAGGAAATGTTAGAATGATAGCTTCATGATCCGAGAACCGACCGGGAGATACTTCAAGTCAGATTGTTTTTCATCAGGTTTGTGCAGATATAATCTATGGTGGTGGATGAATGTTGTGAGACTCGAAGTTGGTCCACAACTATCATTTTTTAGTTGTAAGATAATAACAGGGTGTTGAGGGTCTGTGTGGAAGGTAGACGTCTTGTCATCGTAGTTTATGTTGAAGTCTCCAGCTATAATAAGCTGAGAATTTACTGGGAGGCTTGACAAAAGAACTTCCAATCTATTTAAGAAAGATGTAACGTTACACGTAGGTGTTCTGTAAATGCATATCAAATAAATATTATTTTTTGTGTCATGGATTATTGAGAATTCAAATTCTTTTTCGACTAAGAGGTATTCTACTACTATGAACTCATTATTTTTTAAAGGTTAAAAAAAATCAATGAATTATCTGTATTATTAAAAAAATTGACCAATTTGGAAAATTTTGAAACATCACTAAAAGAATTTGTAAAAAATAAGTAAATATAAATAAGTAAAAGAATTAAATGCTGTAATAGTGATCGAAACTCCAATTGTATAAGTATTATTATAGGTATAGTTCATTGTCATTAATCATTTATTATTTTCAATCATACAATTTCACTATTTTATTGGTCGATATAAGCAATCTATATCCAAACTAAGATGCCTAGAAACCCTGGTGTATGTACTGATTCGATTTTGTTTAGACTTTTTAGTAGAGATTCCCGCGTCCTACTTCAAAT
>JAFIRS010007055.1:0-28806 GCA_018342105.1 Gonioctena quinquepunctata | reverse complement strand
ACGTGACGTCAAGTGGGGGGGAACCCAGCCGGGTTTAAAATTTCCCCCCACTGAATTGAATGTTTCCATTGGTTTCTAGAAATGTAAAAAAATAATCAATATAATACTATTTATGTTTGCTATTCATTGAAGTATTGCTAAATACTCATTTGCAAATGAGTAACAAATTATAACTAGAGATTTGATTTCAATTGTATGGGTCCATATTTCTACCACCGCTCCAGTAGTGCTTTTTGTGTAGGAGTAAAGGGGATATATTTTTTCAAGGAAATGTCACACAATGTTTTCGAAAAAGAAATGCGTACTGTGATAAAATATTTATCGATTTTAACTCATCTACAATCACTAAAAACCAAATAATTGAAAAACAAATGAAAAAAACTCCAGCTACATTAAAATGTATGTTGAATTCTAGCTCCAGTAAGAGATAAATGTTTTCTAAAATAGCATAGCGAAGGATATATAACTTAGATATAGACTCGTGGATCTGCATGAGAAAAAATTATCATTTATTGGAGGAAAGACAAGGCCACAGAAAGTATACATGCGTCCCTTGCTCAGTTATTTTCCAGAATTTCCGAATTAGGCGCTTGTAAAATTTTAATAAAATTTATGGTAATAACTGCTTGTCCAGTCCTAAGAGGGAGTTCCTGTCCGCAATGATTATCTACAAATACGACACAGCCGATGTACAATGATCTTATGCAATTATTTCTTCAAAACGATGTCTGTCTCATGAAAGAGATGTGGTTAGTTTAATACTTATAACATTTTTTATGATTTGCCACAGGAATATGGTGGTATTGTCGCATGATTGCGTTATTTGAGCATTTTTTACAAATTACTATGTTCATGTAATGGGGACAGCTCAATTTCAGTTATTCGACATTTTTATGTGTTGAAATTGACGATTCAATTTTCATCAACTCCATGGTCATTTTTTATTCCTGCTTTCACTTTCAACTCATTCCTACATCTTCCGAACTCACTAAAACAATAGCATCCAGTTTCCTCTCATTTTGAATTGCGCACAGCGTTGTAGTAGACCTTCTTTCAAATATTTTTTCAAAAATAATATTCACTCGTGAACTTCAATTGTTTTTAGGTTATATCTTTCAGTCATGGGGAGCATGGTCAATGATATTTACACTTATGGAATGCATCTGGTTCTTGGAATCGATCAGCCATAGCAATCAATCGATGTATTGTGTATCAAGAACAGCAATTTCAAAAAAAGAGAATACATATTATGATGATTAGTTTTCAGCCCCTCTCTTATGATAAAATTCATGACATTGGAAGGACTCTCGAACAATTATGTACCATTTTCCACGTGGAACAATTCACTGCCACAGCAAAGGCAGCAGTGGAGAGAACGTATGATTAGGTATTACAAATATTTTTTCATATATTTCAATGAATTATGAAAAACTACCAGGTTGGTCACAAACAGCTACGGGAATAACATTTGTCAGCAACATTTTTCTGCAATATTGATTATGAACTTGTGACAAAAAACCTGCACTATGAGCATGAATAATTTCCTAGGTCAACGTTTTGAACGTATATAGTTTCCTGACCAAGTTGACACCACAGAAATATCTACATGAAGTCGTTTGTATATTGACCCCATAGTTCCAGTACAATTTTTTTCATAAACTAATGGAACAATTATAAACTGTATTCTATTATGTTGAAAAGGGAAATATTCTGGATTTAATATTGAATAGAAATAAGTTTTCGTGAAGTTAGACTGTTTCTGGAAAATGATTCCCCAAAAAATAAATTAATTTCAATCGTGGATTTTTCAATTCTCAGAAGAATATTTCTATATAATATTCAATTGAGAATGTTTCCCTTTTCAACATGAATACTCCCAAGAGGTTACTTCGAACGATGGAAGATTTTGAGTAAAGTTTATGTTCGAGTCGCAGATGATTCCACATCTGATTTTATGAACGACATGTACACATTTTCGAAAATATCAATCTATTTTACCCCATGAAACAGGTTATGAATGCAAAAAAACCAGTGATTCCAAAGAGTCACTGTGAAATACATTTTTCCATCTTTGCAAAATGAAATTGCTTCTAGAAAATGTGTTTCCTAATTCTTTCGGTCTCCCTGATGATTGAGGAAGCGTGAAATGGATTTTTCTCAACAAAAATTCATTGAAGAACTAGTGAATGCGATGCGACTCTTGCATCAATGTGACAAATGGTTTCTGCTGAATACCCCTTTTCGGAAAACATAATTTTTCTTCACCTTATTCATCTGTATGAGTTCTTATTTAGGACGGTAATAGAAAATCGAATAAAAATCTGAAAAAAATGCAAATTTTCATTTTTAAATTTCTTTCGAGTTAGGATCCTTTTAAATCGTAGTGGCTTTATCAGGGTTAGGGTCCTTCCAAATCAGATGTAGTTCAATGTCCAGCGAGGCTTTATCTGGGGAAGTAGTTGTTTTCTATAAGATATTCACAAAACAATAATACATTTAATCGTGGGTTTTTCAATTCACAGAAAAATATTTCTATTATTTCAATTTATAATGTTTTTTTTAACATGAATTCCCCCAAGAGGTTATCTTGAACGATGAAAGATAGTGACTGAAGATCATCTTTGAGTCGCAGATGATGTTACGAACGCCCTGTTCCTATTTCAAAACGAATTAATGTATTATTTTACCACTATCATCCAGTATATAAGTAGAATTGCGCAAGGTATTCCCCTTTTGTGGAATTCATAAATACGATATGAGGTGAAGTGAATCACCAACAAATCATTTGTATAAAATTGCAGTTTTTTTATGAATATCGGGTTATGTTCCAAAATCATAACGGTAGATTGATTTGTTGAAAATATAAACAGGATGTTCATAAAATCAGATGTGGAATCATCTGCGACTGAAAGATAAACTTTAGTCACTATCTCCCATCGTCAAGATAACCTCTTGTGGGGTATTCATGTTGAAAAATGAAACATTCTCAATGTCCAGCGTGGCTTCAGCCGGGGAAGTAGTTGTTTTCTGTTAGACATTCACACAAAATAACTTCATTTCAATCGTGGAATTTTCAATTCACAGAAAAAAATTTCTATCAATATTCAATTGAGAATGTTTCCCTTTTCAACATAACGGTAGGAAATAAAGTGTAAATCGAGTTCGTGCTGTGTAGACTTATGTTATAATCCGGGTTTTCCATTAAAAAAATTTCTCATTGGCTTTACATGAGGCTGCAAGATAACCATGAATTGATACTTTTTAAACCCATGATATGATTGCATCCAGGATTACATTCTGACAGATGAGTATGAAATGATAGGTCTCAGAGGAAAAATGCCTTTCTATGGAAGATATCCGCAAAATAATCGAAACTGCCATGTGCCTCATTTCAATTTATTCACCCTTCTTGACTGAACGTGTTTTATTGAATATAATTCTGAACTATTCCTTTCGCGTTCCAGTTGCCGTTTTATATCTCCACTGGGATATTTGCGATAAGTATTCTAAACGTTCTAGGAAGTATTTAAGAGATACGAATTTGCAATCGATCTATTCGATGCTTTCGTGTATTCAAATGAATAAAATATAATTAAACGAAACAAAATTAAATATCACTACCTTTGATTATTATGGAATAACTTATCTGCCCTACAAATGATCCCAATTGTATTTTTGCCCGGGCCCAGTGCTCTTGTATTAAAATACATGTCGTTGTTTTATGAATACAGTAAAAATCATGTAATGATGTTTTGTGTTTACTTTCGGAATATTTTTTGCCCCAGGCAGATAATTGGAGGTATAGTTCATCCAAGGTTCATAAGAGTATTTTAAATTTGCGGAAAAATAGCCATAATTCACATGAAAGATTGTCTAAATACAAAAGAAAACGATAATGCGGCCAGTCGAAAAGGTATATTTCAGAATTCATTTATCGATTCTGAAATTGCCACATGATTCGTATGTGTCAGGAGAATATTTTTTCCAATTGGAAACAAGAACAGAAATTATATATTTGTATAAACCTTAAACTTGTCAATAAAAAGTTGGTGAAGGATCCAAATTCCCTATATTCTTCCTAATATTTCCATGTGCTCCGACTCAAATCAAAAGAAAGAAGTATAACTAGCACACAAGAATATAGACAGTACATACTTCAATCTTAATATCACTTAGAAAATTCATATCTAATATTTAACTTCGAAATATCAAAATTAAATGATGTTCTGTTTGTCGATAGAAGGAAAACTCAAATCGTATCTGATTGACACAAGGGAATAAACCTCATATGAAAGGAGCATACATGGTGGACAAAAATCATTAATTCTCATGAATGGTAATTCAGAGCAATTTTTTATTTGAGTATACATGCATCTTAGAGAAAAAATTAAAAAGGAATGAGGGTTGTAGAGCTTATGCAGCTCCATCAAAAGACCTATAGTTTGCCAATATTACTATGAAAATGAATGAATTTTTCATCAACCGCTATTTTGAAACTATTCGACCGATTTGGTCCATCTTAAGAAGATAGAAATGATCTCAAGTACTTGTCAATGGCCATCAATATTAATTAACTCAACGTCACCATCGACGTGGCGGTTTCAGTAAGTCGATCACCGGCCAATGAATGAGATTCTAGCCAAATATATGAATACGAAATGAGGATTGCGTCTGTAAAAATATAGTGGCATATTAGACAAATTTTTAAATTGAACAATCATTTTCGAGCAGGATTCGAAACCGCGATCTCTAGATCTCTAGGCTAATGCCCTACCACCTGAGCTATCGAAAACACAAAGTTCTATCTGCGCTTCGTAATACAGCATTTTCTCATGATCTAATGTTAGATGAACAACGAACAAGATTTTAGCCAAATATATGAATACGAAATGAGGATTGCGTCTGTGAAAATATAGTCGGAGATCGACTTCCTGAACTTTGACTGAAACCGTCACGTCGATGGTGACGTTAGGGTGAAAGGTTAATTAATTTTGATGGCCATTGACAAGTGATTGAGGTCCTTTCTATCTTCTCAACCCATCGAATATCTAACATTGGGTTATAGGAAAAAGTGGTTTCTCGAAGCGCAGATGGAACCTTGTGTCTTCGATAGCTCAATTGAGATAGACATGATTTTTCCCCACCACCCTACAAAGATATGAGGTCATCGCTATTTTTTTTTAATTGAAAAGCTATATTTCCATGTCAAAATTGAAAGCTCACATTTTTCTGAGTTCAACCAAACCACAAACGTCATATGTATCCCTTCAAGTTACAGTATACTGAGTATAAAAAAAACCAGTTTTAATATTTTTTAACATCCACTTAATTATTTATTTTGGAATGGAAATATCATAAGTTGTAAAAATAAAGGAATGAAAAATTTTCAACAAATGCCCGAACTGAGCTCATTGGGTTAGTCGACAATATCCAAGACGTCTGATGAATTATTGGGTTACGTTTGACAACATCTGTGGTGTAATTTGTTGATTCTTAGTTCGAATTCCCTCTTTAAGGTCTTCCAAATTGGTTGGTCGATTTATGTATATTTTACTTTTCAAGTAACCCCAGAGAAAAAAGTCCATGGGAGTTAAATCTCGGGACCGAGCAGGCCATTCAATCTGACCGCGTCGTCCGATCCAGCGATTGGGAAAGGTTTTATTGAGAAAATCTCTAACCACTCGAGCATAATGTGGACCTGCTCCATCCTGATGGTACCAAGTAGCAGAAAATATTCTACCAGGTTGATGATGTCTGGAAATGTTACAGTTAAATATGGAACTACATAAGTTTGTTACATTTCCGAATAATTTTCACCCGTCACAGTACCATCAGAAAAATAGTGTCCTACAATGGTATTCCTAAGGATTTCAGCCCAC
Organism: Gonioctena quinquepunctata; assembly: GCA_018342105.1. Classification (NCBI taxonomy): domain Eukaryota; kingdom Metazoa; phylum Arthropoda; class Insecta; order Coleoptera; family Chrysomelidae; genus Gonioctena; species Gonioctena quinquepunctata. The sequence continues at coordinate 22,927 of JAFIRS010007055.1, read as the reverse complement.
ACAGTTACTTTTTGGCGCTATTGAATACAAGCTTCCATCGTCCAATTGGGATTTTCTGTTGACCAATAACGACAATTTTGCGTATTCACGGTACCGTTTCAACAAAAAGTTGATTCGTCGGAAAATAAGACATTAAATTCAATGCCATTATTTTGATTACACACTTCCTACATAATTTCGAAAAACTCCATGCATCTATTGAAGTCGTCTTCATGGAGTTCATGAGTTAAACTTTATATGGATATAATTTGGCTTTTCTTAGAATTTTTGCACAGCACCACGACAGATCTCATTGTTTGTCAGATGAAGTTGTAATTGAACAATGAGGATTTATATTCAATTGAGTGTCTTCGGCAACGATAGGCCTCCCACTTTTGGGCTTATCCCTGACATTGCCAATCTCATCAAATTTATGTAATATTTTGCTTGCCGTCGATTTGGTTTTGGATCTCGATCAGGATATTTTTCAATAAAAATGTCGTATACTTACGCATACTTCTTTCACGATCGCCGTAACCTAAGATCATCAAAACTTCTAATCGATGTTTTTCTGACAGCACCATCGGTATTCCAAATAATTTCTTTCAGGGTAATCTTTTTCAGAAGAGTATTATTGAAGACTCATAAATCGATATGCTACACAAGAAATCAATTAAATTCTTACATATGCAATGGTAACTAGGAATTTATTGACTTTTATAGCCTACTCAAGTTTGGCAATATACTAACTACTGAGAAATTCTCAGCTTTTCATTGCAAAAAATATAATGAAAAATATGTTAAGAGATATGAACGCTGGTTTCCTTTATACTCAATATACTTGAAGTGTTACATATGACGTATGTGGTATGGTTGAAAAATATTGGCTTTCAAATTTTGATATAAAAATATACCCTTTCATAAAAAAAAACTTGATGACGTCATCTCCTCTGAAGTGTTTTTTCAAGGTGGAAAAGTGAAATACAAATACAGAATCGACTCCGAAAATGATTAACTCGTAAGATAATGGAGCGTTTCCGTACACTATGAACGCGCTATATATATATATATATATATATATATGATCCACGAAAGAATTGGTTTCGACTGGTTGGTAGAGAGAGAATTGTACTTGGCAGGTTTTGCAGTCACTTATTAAAAGGAAATGCTTTTTTTCCGTTCGAACTTTCGGGACTTATTATCTCTCCTCCAGGACTCAACAATCATATTGATTAGTACTATTTCAGAAATAAAATTGTTCGTACTCATGAAATGTGAGGTTATAAAAAATCTTTTTTAAAAAATATAGTATAAAAACGAGAATATTCTTCCTTATTAAACGGTTATTGTAAAAAACATTGGATTACGACTATCATATACATTCAGATAAAAAACTTAAAAGGATGTTCTACTCAGCAGATCATTGAAAACATAAACAATCATGTGACAGGAACGTCTGTCACTCTTCATATCAATGTTGTTCACTTACAGTGACTCTAATCTTACAGTTATGCCAATTATTTTGAGAGGCACTGGTGTATGTCGTTGTTAGTTGTGAGAGTTTGGTGGTTGGGTTGCAGATTTGTGGGTAATATGTGAAAATAATGGGTCCTTTATGTTTTTAGGTTAACTGCAGAGGTGGTTTGAATATGTTGGTCATTTTCGGGAAATTTTCGTGTGGTTTTTCCTTCGACTAATATTTTGACGTTTTCATATGGAAAATTGTAATCGTTATCCCAAACGTGTTTAACCCTAAGTACATGTTTGTTTATTATTCCTCGCATCACTTTTATGTCGGGGATTCTATCTTTGTAGTACTGCTGGTTTCCTATGTATTCTTGTACAATCGGCAAAGGGAATGGAATAGAACAAGTTAGACAGATGTAATAGTTGATATTTGTCTTTTAATTTGGAAGAGATTTGGAGCCAACAATTTTTCGTCCAAATTGAAAGACAAAGATCAACTATTTCATGTCGAACGTGGTCTATTCTATTTCCTGTGCCGATTTGAAAGAATACATAGAACAAATCAGATAGAATCACCCATGGTAGTAATGAAACATGTACCTTTGTTTAACATGTTTGGGATAACGATACAATTTCATATGAAACGTCAATATATTGAACAAAGAAACAAACACACCAAAAGATCCCAGAATGACCAACATTCAACAACCACTGGCATAAACTCTCAGAAAGACATAGAAGGACTCAGCATTATTACATATTCACTACAACCAACACCAACCAAACCACTAACCAACAACTGCTTTCCCAGGCCTCCAAATGGCATTACTGTAAGATGTCAGAGTCACTGTACTACATCAGTATAATGAGTGGCAGACGTTGTTCCTGTTGTATGATTGTTTATGTTTTAATGATCTGATAAACATCCTATTTTCTAACAAGTTTTTATCTGAATGTATGTGATAGTCCTAATTCAAAGTTTTTTCACAATAAGCCGTACAAGAATGGAATTTCTTCCATTCTATACCGTATTATTTAGCTTTTATAACCTCACATTTCGTAAGTACGAACAATTTTATTTCTGTATATCATTGTTAATTCAGAGTTCCTGAAGAAGAGATAATAAATCTCGAAAGCTTGAACAGAAAAAAGAGCATTTTCTTTTAATAAGTGACTGCAAAACCTGCCAAATACAATCCTCTATATATATAGATATATACATATATATACATATATATATATATATATATATATATATATATGTATATATATATATATATATATATATACAGAGTGCCACTTTTTTAATGGGATTGTATTGGTAACTTTTAAACCATAAGAGTTAGAAGGTCGGTCAGATGGAGAAAGTGTTGCATTCATAGAAGCATTGTCAAGCAGTTCGAACAAATCGAGATTATCGGGGCCGGTTATTGAGATATCATAAGAAAAGTAAATTCTGTCATTTCGATTTTTCTTTTTTTCCCACTTTATTTCGAATATTATCAAAAAATGTCACAGGAGTTTTTTATTTGACAGTGAATTATCCTCATTTTGACATAATCAGATTTTGTATCCAACGTTTCGTACGCTCTGGGCCACCCTCAACCTCATTTTTTTCAATACGGACCTGCATATTTTATGACAGTTTTCGAAATAACTTTCAACGCTAAATTCAACGATATATCATACAATGTCATTCAAAGTTGATTTTCAGGTGATTTTGACCCATATCCAAATTTCTTTGGGTCGGATCTGTATTACATTTAGGTACCTTCAGTTTAATTAACAACATGCAATACATTTCGATAAGAAAATCAACTGAATGGAACGTAACAGAATCAAAGCAAGAAACAAGTAATAATTATTTACAAATTTCAAGAGGTGAAAAACCTAATTCATAATAATTAAACGAAACTATCATTTAATGAAAGAAAAATCAAATGATTATTCGAAAGTAAATGATGAACATTAATGAAGTAAGTGTTCGAAATGTCCACCATTTTGTAAAATGCACTTTGCGGTTCTGGAACCCATACTTCTTATACATTTGCTTATTTCGTCTCCTTGAATACCTTCCAATACATTATCAATCTTCTCGCGAGGAATCATTATTGTTGGATTTGTCATTTTGTTCCGTTGAAACAAATTACAGAATCGAACTTTATTTTGAGATCATTACGATATAATTTTTGCAAGGCTTGGTATTCAAATTTAAAATCATTGTATTCGCGTCTCTTGACTATTTTATTAACAGCAGTTTTTGATAAATTGCATTCACTGGCCACAGTTCTCGATTTTTTTTCTGGGTTCAATTGAATTTGGGTCAGAACATTGATATTGTTGATAGACTTGTTTTTTCTCACATACACACAACTCTAGGTTTATTGAATGTATTATTTTCAAGTAGTAGGCCGTGGATAAAAAAGAACATAACAAGAAATGTCATATTATTTGTCACTTCGTTTATTATTGTGTTACAAGAACTTGTCATTAAATACTTTTCTCAGTAATTTCAATTTAACTTATTCGATATGGTAAGATACACAAATGAAGAAAGAGATATGTACGAAGTGTACATAAAACTAGATAGAAATTCGTTCACAGCACAACAAAGGTATGGTGAATTATATCCTGAAAAAACAACACCAAATATTAAAATGTTTCGACGTTTATCTACAACGTTACTTGCACATAATTCATTCATCAAACCTAGAGGTCCTTATGTACGACGAAACGAGCCTATCGATGACATCAATGTTCTGGCCCAAATTCGAATGAATCCAGGAATAGGATCGAGAACTATGGCCAGTGAATGCAATTTATCAAAAAGTGCTGTTAATAAAATACTCAAGAGACACGGATACCATCACTATAAATACCAAGTCGTGCAAAAAACTATATCGCAATGATCCTGGAGAAGGTTGCAATTCTGTAATTGGTTTCAACGGAAGGTGCGGAATAACAACAATTTTGCGCACAATATCATTTTGGGAGACGAAACGACATTCACAAATTCTGGCATGTTCAATCGAAGGAACAAACATTTTATGCCACAGAAAATCCTCACTTAATTCATGAAGTTAGACATCAATATCGTTTTTCTTTGAATATATGGTGCGGTTTGTTGAATAATAAATCACGGGGACCCTATTTTATTGACGGCAACCTAACCGGAGCAAAATATGTAGAAATTATAGAAGAAATGTTGGATGATCTTCCTATACGGTATCGGTGTAATAGTCCATGGTTCCAACAAGACGGATGTGGTCCACACAACTCAAGAATAGTCACAGACTATCTAAATCGAACTTTTCCCGATTCATGGATTGGAACAAGAGGTCCAGTAGCATGGCCTGCCAGATCTCCGGATTTGAATCCGCTGGATTTTTATTTGTGGGGATATCTCAAAAATAAAATTTATGATACTACGAACCCGACAATAGAATTCTTCTGCGAGAAGATTGAGAATGTATTGAAGGTATTCAAGGAGACGAAATAAGCAAATGATAAAAGTATGGGTTCCAGAACCGCAAAGTGCATTTTACAAAATGGTGGACATTTCGAACACTTACTTCATTAATGTTCATCATTTACTTTCGAATAATCATTTGATTTTTCTTTCATTGAATGATAGTTTCGTTTAATTATTATGAATCAGGTTTTTCACCTCTTGATATTTGTAAATAATTATTACTTGTTTCTGGCTTTGATTCTGTTACGTTCCATTCAGTTGAAGATGAGTAAGTTGATTTTCTTATCGAAATGTATTGCATGTTGTTAATTAAACCAAAGGTACCTAAATGTAATACAGATCCGACCCAAAGAAATTTGGATAAGGGTCAAAATCACCTGAAAATCAACTTTGAATGACATTGTATGATATATCGTTGAATTCAGTGTTAAAATTATTTCGAAAAGTGTCATAAAATATGCAGGTCCGTATTGAAAAAATTAGGTTGAGGGTGGCCCAGGCGTACGAAACGTTGGATACAAAATCTGATTATCAATGAGGATAATTTACTGTCGGATAAAACTCCCGTAATTTTTTCTGATAATATTCGAAATAAAGTGGGAAAAAAAGAAAAAATCAAAATGACAAATTTACCTTATGATATCCCAACCGGCCCTGATAATTCGATTTTTGAACTGCTTGACAATCTTCTATGAATGCAACTTTCTCCATTTAACCGACCTTCTAACTCTAGGTTTTAAAGATTACCAATACAATCCCATTAAAAGTAACCACTTTATATATATATATATATATATATATATATATATATATATAGCTTAAATCGTGTTCATTGCTCGGAGATCAACTTCTTGATTGTTATGCCACAATATATATATATATATATATATATATATATATATATATATATATATATCATCATCAGGTTGGTACCCTTGATGGGTTGGTGGTATTATTTTTCACCTCATTGTATGTTGGCAACAAGTCTGATATCTATTTTTCATACTTGTCAATTGTCAACTCCATTTATACTTCAATTGTCAGTCATCTGTCACCACTTCTTCTTGAATCCAACATGACCTCCATAAGAGCCCATTTGGAATTTTAAAATGTTTTCACACTTATGTTTAAGTAAACATAATCAATTTTGATCAAAGTTTTAACTATATATGACTATACCAAGAGTGTTGTCTGTTGTGACATGTTATTTTATAAATTGCTGCAAGTGAAAGGGTTTAACCTCACTTTCGTAAGTAAACACATGCCTATTTGGTTTCCCAATCCAATAATGTTCAATTTCAATTCATTGTAGAGTTCCTGATGAAGAGACAATAAATGACTCTAAAGCTTGAATAGAAAAAAGAGTTCACTTTAATTTCCATACCCTTGTTGACTGCATACCCGAATTTAAAAAGGATTCTTCTTTAACTTAGACAGTCGTCTAACCTTCACACCTTCTTTATGTATATATATATATATATATTCATAATCTCCAATCCGAAAAATCCCAAGATACCAATTTCGAATAGAATCGGATCATACATTTCAGAACTCGTCCGCCATCTTGAATTCATAAATTAAAAAAACACCTCCGACCCCAAAAACCCCTAACTCCTATTTCCTCATTTTGAATAGAATAAGGACAACATATATTTTTTGCTAATTATTTCTGCATTCCAATCCTATTGGATGTGGAGATTTCTAATATTTATTATACTCTCCATAAAAACACAATTACACTCAAGGGAACCACCAAACCTGGGACATGCCCCAAGATGAGTTGACCAGAAAGTATAGCTTTGTGGAAGAACTAAGCACAAAGCCAAGTCGCAAAGGAAATGGGACAAAGACAACATGCCAAGAATTGATGGATATGCATTAATGGTACCCAAGTGGTTCCAGAACTACCTTATTAACTCGAATATTGTGTATATGGGCCTGAAACCAAGTACTTTGAAAGCTTAGGCAAATCCTCGAATATCTTTCTAGCGGAAATTCAGGCTATTGGAAAATACCTCTAGTTCAATATAGAAAAAATATCAACAGAAAAATCATTATCATGTAGAGTCAGCAGACATCAATACGGGATTGCTAAAGAAATACTAAACGAACTGAACAAGAATAATACAGGTTAATATGGGTTCCGGGACACCGGAGTGGAGGGAATGAAAGAGTAGACGAACTCGCAATAATACTAATTTTGAGTCGGCGCCAAACAAACAAGCAAATAAATTACGTAAAGCATAAAATTATGGCAGCAGGGTGCGTTGTCGAAGTCGATATCCCCGAGACAGCTACTCGAATGGGCTCACACGTGAGGGCACACGTCGTTGCGAGTGGTCATGCGGAGAGTGCATTTTTGGATTATAATTGTTTATCGCTGGACATTTCACGTTGCATTTGTATGTTATTTGGTTTTGATCATTTCTTTAAAGTAATTCTAAGTTCTTCGTTGATTGTTTGTTTGGCAACGACTCAAAATAAGTTACTTAAATTAGTTCTGGAACTTAGTTATTGATGCTAAAGAAGGTTATTTTATTTTTTTGATTTCCAGTTTCTTTTTTCGTAGGTTTAATTTTTTGGTAACAAGTTTTAATTTTTTTATTTCTTATGGCTGAAATCTAGTAATTACTCAATTTGGAATACTCTCAAAATACTTACTTACCCACCTTACTTCAACTATTAATTGCTATATACTATAACTTACCCCTTCAGAGACAGAATTTCGAAAAATACTGAAACACGTATTTCTTTATTGAACTTTCACCCCCCCCTTTCACCCCTTAGGGGTTGCATTTATGAAAACAACTCTTACAAAGACCCCAAACACCAATTTTCACGATCCTATCTTCCAACCTTACCATACAGTCTTTCAACTTTAGGGTTGAATTTTCAAAAACCCTGAAACACATTCACCTTTATTTGTGAAGAAGAGCCCAAATACTAATTTCCATGACTCTAATCTCAAAACCAACTGTACTTTCACTCTCACCCCCTGTCTCATCCACCTTTTCACCCCATCAGGAATAGAATATCAAAAAAATATGCTGTCAAAATTTTAGTTCTTAGGACCAGCGGTTTGGTCTGGGCGTTGATCGTATATCAGTCAATCAGTGAGTCAGTTAGTCAGGACATGTTATTATATATGTACATATTACCCCAAACACGAGGTAGCTGCTGTGAACCGTTGAGGAAATCCGTCAACTGTCTTCCGTTTCATAAACAGAATAATCGCGGGTATTCTGAAACCCTAATGAATGGGACTTCGGTGAATCTTGATAGATATCACATTGTACCATCCAATGAAGTGGAGAGAGACAGTTTGTCTTGGACGATTGAACAGTAAAGATCGGTATTGAATAAACATAGATTATTACAATGGCAAAACAATTAATATTTATCATCTATATATCTACCAAATACGCTAAATTTTCTGGTACCGTACCGCGTATTCCCTAATATAAGAATCTGTCTAAACTGATCTGGAACTATACAATTGTCCCGGGATCATACATTAAACCCAAGAAAATGTCCCAGAACTAATCAATTTACAAATATATATCTGGTATATGTTGCGAGATTGTTATTTTCTGTTCTATAATGAATATATATTTATTTCTTTCACCGATTGTAAATGATGATTTCATATAGGTATAACTCTATACTATTGAGATGAGACTAGCTGTTCAAGCATTTTTGAAAGAATGTGTGAAAAAATGCTACCTTATAAGTGAAACGGTAAAAACGTCATTTACTAAACAATTGCAATGAATTCCTGGAGCAATTTCACTTGTTGGTCTTGTATTGCAAATACTCACCATACACACCATACCTTCGTATACAGTATACATACATAACGTTTCCCATAAGTTTCAAGTTTATGAGTGTTCAAATCAAAATGAAGTATACTATTTTTCGCTGAATGGTTTAGATATGAATAAAAAGGAATTCAACATTTTCAAAACGGAAGCTTTCATTGAAATGCATTAAGTAGAAACAAAATATTTAATTTCTACAGGGCGGCCATTTGCATCCAAGATCGTCAACGCCTTGCGGTTCAGAAACAGAATAATTGCGGGTATACCGAAACCATAATGAATAAGACTACAGTGAATCTTAATAGATATCACATTGTACCATCAAATGAAGTGGAAAGATACTGTTTGGACAATTGAACAGTGAAGATCGGTATTGAATATATAGGTAAAACATAGATTATTACAATGGCAAAACAATTAATATCAGTCATCTATATATCTACCAAATACGCTACATTTTCTGGTACCATACCGCGTATTCACTAATATAAAAATCTCTCTACACTGATCTGGAACTATACAATTGTCCCGGAATCATACATTAAACCCAAGAAAATGTCCCAGAACTAATCAATTTACAAATATATATTTATTTATTATATGTTCCGAGATTGTTATTTTCTGTTCTACAATGAATATGTATTTATTTTTTTCACCGATTGTAAAAATGATTTCATATACAATTGATCTATACTATTGAGATGAGACTAGCTGTCTAAGCATTTCTAAAAGAATGTGTGGAAAAATGCTACCTTACAAGTGAAACGGTGAAAACGTTATTTACTATACATTTGCAATGAATTCCTGGATCAATTTCACTTGTTGATCTTGTATTGCAAATACTCACCATACCTTCGTATACAGTATACATACCATATAACGTTTCCCATAAGTATCAAGTTTATGAGTGTTCAAATCAAAATGAAGTATATTATTTTTAGCTAAATGGTTTAGATATGAATAAAAATGAATTAAACATTTTGGAAAGGTAAGCTTTCATTAAAATGCATTAAATAAGAAAACAGTCTTTAATTTCCACGGGACGGCCGCATTTGTATCCAAGACCGTCAACGCCTTGCGGTTCAGAAACAGAATAATCGCGGGTATTCTGAAACCTTAATGAATGCGACTTCAGTGAATCTTGATAGATATCGCACATTGTATCATTCACTAAAGTGGAAAGAGACAGTTTTTCTTGGACGATTGAACAGTAAAGATCGGTATTGAATATACATGTAATATATAGATTATTACGATGGCAAAACAACTAATACCTATCATCTATATATCTACCAAATACGCTACATTTTCTGGTACCGTACCGCGTATTCACTAGCATAAAAATCTTTCCACCCTGTGCCGGAATCATACATCAAATACAAGAAAATGTTCCAGAACTAATCAATTTAAATATATATATATATAATATATATATATATATATTGAGAATAATTTTGTTTAAAATAATAAGTATTTCTCGTTTTCACCGATCGTAAATGGTGATTTCATATAGCTGATTTTATATAACTGTATTGAGATGACAGTAGCTATCCAAGCATTTTCACAAGCATGTGTGAAAAAAATGCCACCTCACAAGTAAAACGGTGAACACGTTATTTACTCAACTATTTCTATGAATTCCTGTAGCAAATTCACTTGTTGGTCATGCCTTTCAAACACTCACCATTGCCCCTTCGTATGTCAGTTTGTCAATCAGAAGTGTGTTATCAGTTTCTCGAAAAACTATTTGGAAGTTAAGATTATACACGTTCGTTTTTCCAATATGTATAAAATCTGTGGGTATTTTACCAATAACTGATAAGTCTACATACCAAATAACGTTTTCCATAAGTATCATATGAGTGTTCAACTCAAAATGAAGTATACTATTTCCAGCTAAATGGTTTAGATATTGATAAAAATGAATTAAACATTTTCGAACGGTAAGCTTTCATTACAGACAGTATAGACAGTACAAACGGTACAGATGGTACAGAAATACCAGCCCAAATGTCAACCTCACCTGCGCGCGGTACACCCTGCTATATAACTAACGAGGCTCTGGCGTCCGAGTATCTGTCGGTATAAGCAGAACCCCCAGTATTGCCAACAGTCTCCTCATAGGAGGGTGGACGAGCAAACTGAAGGTAGGGCACTCTCTTGTCCCTTGGAGTGAGAAATCGCCCTAAAAGGCGGATGAACTGGAAGCAGTCAACGGCGTGGGAATGAAGAAGGCAACGGGAAACCACTTCATTAAAGGTCCCTGAGGACATCCCTAGTATAACAAGAATGGCATCAAATGAACAAGTAGAACGTACTGATCATGATGTACGGAGCACAAGATCCGGCAGGGGAGGAAACACGCAAATAGACCACAGGGCCTCCCAGGTCGTTAGTCTGCGAAACCCCTGTAAAACCAATGAAAACCTGGCCATGGCCAATGAAAAGGCTCAAAATATAGTAAAACCTCAGACCCATACGAGGGCAGAAAGCAATAAAATCAGAACTCCCAGAATCGGCACCTGGAATGTAAGGAGTTTGTTCATGGCAGGTAAACTAGACAATACCGTCAGAGAAATGCACAGACTGAAGATCAACATCCTAGGTTTAAGTGAAATACGATGGCCTGGAAGTGGAAAATGTCAAAAGAATAAAACAACACTGTACTACTCGGGCAACGACGAAAGAAACCATCACAATGGAGTCGGTATCTTACTAGACAACAAAACAAGTCAAGCTGTAATTAGCTTCATCCCACTCTCAGACAGAACCATGTTCATCAATCTATTTGCTCAACCTACAAACATAAATATAATCCAGTGTTATGCTCCAACTGCAGAAAAACCGGATCGAGAGTGGAAACATTTTTAAAAGAAATAAAAGAACTACTAGGATATACCAAAAACAACGAAATTACTATAATAATGGGCGATTTCAATGCAAAGGTTGGCAACTTTGAAGTGGATAAAATAGTCGGTAAGTACGGCTCAGGTGAACGCAATAGTAGGGAAGACAAGCTAGTACAATTTTGTCAGGAAGAGGAATTTGTGATTACTAATACATTGTTCAAACTACCAGAAAGACGTTTGTATACTTGGCAATCTCCACAGCACCGTCCAGATAACATCGTCCGCAACCAGATCGACTATGTCCTAATCAAAACTAGATTTAAGAACGGAATAAAAGGCATAAAAACATACCCTGGGGCGGACATAGGCTCAGACCATAATCCTGTGGTAGGTAACCTAGATGTGAAATTAAAAGAGCTAAGAAATAATAACAAAAAAAGTATTGACATGAACAAACTTAAAGACAAAGATACACAGACAAAGGCAAAAGAACGAATAAATGAAGAATTTGCAACAATAAGGTCAACTACAACACCAGATACGAACACAGAAAATGTCTGGGATCAAATTAAACATGCAATAGTGAAAGTAGAACAAGAAGAAATAGGATATGCCAGCCCAAAGACCAAGAAAGAATGGATGACAGAAGAAATTCTACTGATGATGGACAACCAAACATAAAAACATCGAAAAATACAAACAAATAAATAGAGAAATAAGAAAGAAAATCCGAATAGCAAAAGAAAAGTGGATGAAAGAAAGATGCGAAGAGATTGAATTACTTCAGAATAAACAGGATGGCCAGAAAAAAAAAGGTAAATAAAAAAACCAACCCGTATTAGGCATACTAAATGAAAACAATGAAATGGTCACAGAAGAGCAAGAATTATTAAAAGTATGGCAAACATATATACGGCAAACATTCGCTAGCGATACGCCACGAATATTCGACAGGAATAAGGAATGTGAACAGGCTCCAAAAATTCTAAAATCAGAGATAATAAAAGCACTTAAATTGAGTAAAAACGGAAAAGCAACGGGCCCGGACGAAATCCACATTGAAATGATAAAATTGTTAGAAGAAGAGAATTTGCTACCATTGTTTCAGCTACTACAGAAAGTTCATGCAACAGGTAATATCCCAAGAGACTGGCTTACCTCCGTATTTATTCCCCTCCCTAAAAAATCAAAAGCCAAGAAATGTGATGAGTTCAGACTGATAAGCTTGATGAGCCAAGTACTTAAGATCCGCTTAAAATTATACAAGCTAGAATCTACCACAAATGTGACGCGATCAAAGCGATACCCAATTTGGATTTCGTGAAGGTCAGGAACAAGGGAAACACTGCCAGCTTATTAATACTCTTCCAGAAATGCCGAGACATGAGGAAAGAGGTATATGTCTGTTTCATGGACTACGAGAAAGCCTTCGACCGAGTTAATCACACCGTCCTTCTGACATTACTACAGGAAAAAGGGTTAGACAAACAAGACATCGAGTTTATTAAAAATCTTTATTGGAACCAAGAAGCAACGGTTAGATGTGGACAAACGACATCGGAACCGGTGTGTATAGAAAAGGGAGTACGACAAGGTTGTGTTCTGTCACCAATACTGTTCAATATATACTCTGAGCACATATTTAACCAAGCAATAGGCGATGACGAGGATGGAATAAAAATTAACGGCAGGACATTAAACAACATACGTTATGCAGACGACACGGTTATCATTGCAGACAATCCAGAAGCCCTTCAACGCCTAATCAACAAAGTTGTGTAAGTGGGAGATCAATTAGGCATGAAAATTAATGTAACAAAAACAAAAGTAATGGCCATAACAAGATTTCCAAACCTACAACTGAACATAAACATCTACGATACCGCAATAGAGAAAGTAGAGAAATTCAAATATCTTGGCAGCAACATAACGACAAATGTAGACCCTGACATCGAAGTAAGATCACGTATAGAACAAGCTAGAGCCATATTCCTAAAGATGAAAAGCCTATTATGTAACGCAACCCTGAACTTAAACTTAAGATACCGTTTTGTAAAGGCATACGTGCACTCAGTTCTCTTGTATGGAGCAGAAGCATGGACATTAAAAGTGGACACCATGAACAGAATAGAGGCGTTTGAAATGTGGATCTTCCGCAGAATACTAAAAATATCATGGACTCAACATATACCTAACGATGAAGTGCTTAGACGTATGGGAAGGGAGAGAGAGTTAATTACAACAATAAAGCGAAGAAAGACCGCTTATCTGGGCCACATATACCGTAATAACAAGTATAATATACTTAAATTAATAATAGAAGGAAAAATCGAAGGAAAACGTGGTCCTGGACGCAGACAACATTCATGGTTAAGAAACATACGCGACTGGACCGGTATGAACACATCAACTTTAATTCGTACCACTCAGGACCGCAATAAGTATGCCGAAATTGTCGCCAACCTTCATTAAATGGAGATGGCACCTGCAGAAGAAGAAGAAGCTTTCATTAAAATGCATTTAATGAGAAAAAAGTCTTTAATTTCTACAGGACGGCCATTCGTAACCAAGACCGTCAACGCCTTGCGGTTCAGAAAAAGAAAAATCGCGGGTATTCTGAAACCTTAATGAATGAGACTTCAGTGAATCTTGATAGATATTACATTGTACCATACACTGAAGTGGAAAGAGACAGTTTGTCTTGGACGATTGAACAGAAAAGATCGGTATTGAATATACATGTAATCCATAGATTATTACAATGGCAAAACAACTAATACCTATCATCTTTATATGTACCACATTCGCTACATTTTCTGGTACCGTACCGCGTATTCACTAACTTAAAAATATATCTACACTGATCTGGAACTATACAATTGTCCTGGTATCATACATTAAACCCAATAAAATGTCCCGGATCTAATCAATTTACAAATATATATTTGGTATGTGTTGCGACATTGTTATTTTCTGTTCTATAATGAATAAGTATTTCTTTTTTTCACCGATTGAAAATGATGATTTCAGTTCAGTTCTAACTCTATACTATTGAGATGACAGTAGCTGTCCAAGTATTTTCAGAAGCATGTGTGAGAAAATGCTACCTCACAAGTGAAACGGTAAAATAGTTATTCAATCAATTAGTGTATTAATTGTGGCGATTAATGATCGATATATTTTAACGCGAGAGCGAAGCGAGCGAATTATTGTTCAAGATCATTAATCGCCATTATAATATACGAGTTGATTACAAAAAATTTCCGTCGACCTCGTTCCTGGGGTCATCGTGAAATTTTCGATATTAATTCCCTTCAACTAGGGGGAAACTCACAATATTTCGATTTTAAAATACATAAATTTGACAGCGCGAAGGTAATATGATTTGTCATTTGAATAATATTCGAATTGGTGTATGTTTAGTTTCCTATACCACAGTTATACATTAATACACCAAATCGACCATTTGAAGGTTTTTAATGGTCGATTTCGGTGTATGTTTAATTGCAAATACCACAATTTTGCATTAAAAGAGGAATTGAAGGTTAATAGGAGTCATTAACGATCGATTACGTGTAGATTAAACAGACTAGTTAATACGAGGTCGCCGGAAATAGTTATTTAATCAACTAGTATATTAATGGTGGCGATTAATGATCGAGATATTTCAACGCGAGAGCGAAGCGAGCGCGTTCGAGATCATCAATCGCCGTTTCAATATACGAGTTTTTTCATCAACATTTGGATAATATTCGAATTCGTTCATGTTTAGTTGCCACAATTATACATTAATGGACCAAATCTACCATTTGCTGATTATTAATGGTCGATTTTGGTGTATGTTAGATTGCATATATCACAATAATGCATTAATAGTGAAATTGAAGGTTAATAAAAGTCATTAACGATCGATTTCGTGTAGATTAAACAGACTCTTTAATACGACGTCGCAGGAAAACGTTATTTACTCAACTATTTCAATGAATTCCTGGAGCAGTTTGTCAGTCAGAAGTGTGTTCTCAGTTCTCCGAAAAACTATTTGGATATTGAAATTTTAGACGTTCGTGTTTCCAATATGTATACAATCTGTCAGTTTGTTACCAAAAACTGACAATTATTCATACCAGATAACACGTTTCCTATAAATATCAAGTTTATGAGTGTTCAAATCAAAATGAAGTATACCTACTATTTTCCGCTAAATGGTTCAGATATGGATAAAAATTAATTAAGCGTTTTCTAAAGGTGAGCTTTCATTAAAATGCATTAAAATGAAAAAAAAACTGTAGACATATCAGGAGCAGATTCAAAAACTTGCCGCGTTTTCAGTTTGGTTTGGTATTCTTGCGTTTTTGGATATGTTGTAGGCGACACATTTGGAAAAACAAAATTCCTTTTTGATGCATTTCAATGAAAGCATTTCTTTTTTTGTCCATTTAGTTTTGTTCAATTCCCCCCAGTCATTTATGAAATACGTCATCTTGAATTATCGGGTTTTAAAAACAAATTTATCTCGAATTATTACGGAATCGAATCATAATCACAAAGCTCGTTCATCATTTTGGAGCCGTTACCTTAAATCCCTAAAAACCAATTTTTAATAGAATCACGAAACTCGTCCGCTATATTGAGCTGCTATCTTGAATTTTTCAACTTCGACAAAAAATTCATGAAGTCGCCATTTTGTTTTTTATCTAACAAAAATTTCATATTGCATATTATGAACCTCTGTCAAATTTCAAGTTAATCAGACGACTAGAAGTGGGTCAAAATTCAATTACAAGATTTGATTCAGACAGATGAATAAACAGTGTGGGTTCAATAAAAGCCGTAACAAGGCAAGTAAAACGAAAGATTGTAAAAAATGGCACTCATCTCAGAAATAATTTTCTACTCCATTATCGTAGGGTATTGCGCCACCTTTTGAATACATCTCCTGTATGTTTTTTAGTTATAAACCATGAAATCTCAATTCATGTCCTGGAAGTATTCATTAAACATAAAAACTTCCGGGACGTCCCTGAACTATGCGTATTATATAAAAAACTTCCAGGACTGACCCGGAACTATACAGTTGTCCCTGAATCATACTTTAAACCAGAAAAAATGTCCCGGAACTCGTCAATCCACATACATATATATATATATATATATATATATATATATATATATATATATATATATATATATATATATATATATATATATATATATATATATATATATATATATATATATATATATATATATATATATATATATATATATAATGAGTATCTATCGGGGATTCGGTCTTGAAGATGGTACACTCTTTTATGCTACCCGAGCTTTCGCAAATCTTTATTTGCTTTTTCGAGGGCTACAAAGAAAAAAATATGGACATTAAAATATTTAAATAATATATACATACTGTGCAATTTGAGATATTCTTTGGACATCAAAGTTCAGGAACATATTATATAATCATAAATGTATAAAGGAAAACTTAAAAAATGTTGTGACATGGAAATTTGATGATTCACAATCATTAATTATGGATGTCAAACCAAATGGGTATATACAGAGGTGAATTAATTCAGATATTTTCAAATAAAGAATGTTTTTTTGGTGAAATAAGGTACGAGTAAATTTTACTTAAGTTATCAATATCAGTTTTTTTATTCATATTGTCAGATTGTAATTTTATTTCTGCCATTTCTAAAAAAAGTCTTTCATTAAAATTTTATTCAACATGTGAAATTTTAGCACAATCATAATTCATGATGTGATCGTTATCCATGATATGTTTCGTTGAGGAACAAGAGTTTCCTCTCAAAGTTCTACAATTACTTTTATGTAATGTATTCGTGATTTCAAACATTTTTTTGTTTGGCCCATATATTTTTTATTACAATTTGAACAAGGAATTTCATTAACCACGTTGGACTTTTCTGTGATATGATCTTTTTTTCCAATTTGGTTTTCCAATGGTTTTATTTCCTTTTGTGCAATTTTCAAGGTTTTTTCATGTTTGAATACATTTATAATTTTAGTAGAAAGTTCAGGAATGTAAGGTATCGACGAATATGTTATATTGTGTAAATGTTCATTTCGATGGGCTTCTGTTTGAATGACATCAGAAGTAGTATTATATAATAATATTTTCAAAAAATTTGAGGGATATGAATTATTGAAGAGTATTTCATATAATAGTTCTATGTTCACGACATAATACTAGATTGAAGTTCATTTTTTTTGGGTGACTTGAAAGGTACTCAATGCATCTTCCTGAACTAGTGGGTTTCAAGTACCAATCCAGTATTATAGTATTATCTGATGTTCTGATTAGAAGAGTATCTAAGAAGGGTACAGAGCTCTCAACCGTAAATTGTATGAAAGGATAATAGCTATTGAAAATAGACTGAATACTATTTATATGATATGTTGGTACTGCACATATAATGTCATCAACATATTTTTTGAGATAAGTAGGTTTAAATTGTAATTTTGGAATACTTGCATCTAACAAATCGTCCATTACATACTGTGCTAGAATGGGTGATAGAGTAGCTCCCATTGGAGTTCCATGTATTTGTTTATAATATGTATCATGAAACACAAAAAAAGTTGTATCAAAAATGAATTCTATAAGTTCTATGAAAATGGATTATGTTGATTTAGTATGAATACTCATATCTACCCAATGTTTATCGATACTAGATTTGAATAAATTTAGTGGAATGTTATTAAAAAGTGAAATTACATTTGACTTATTATGACAAAATCTTCAGGTAGCCTTATTTGATGTATGTAGTCTTAAAATTCGAAAGAGTCCTTCACATAATATTCATTGTCAATATTATAAAGAACAGTTGAGATATTTGTGACTAACTGTGATATTTTGCTATTGGGAGCATCGATGGAAGAAATTATTGGTCTCAAACTTAGACTTGGTTTATGATTTTTTGGTGAACCATGAAATTTTGTTGCTATGGAATTTTATATAGTGAATCCTTTTTTTTTCAGAAAAATTTTTTAAATTTTTGATTTTTTATTTTTGTTGAATGGTTGAATTGGATAACGATTCAATTTTGTATAATATATGTCATTGTTGAGTTGTTCTAATGATAAATCCATATATTGTTGTCTGAACATGATAATTGTTACGTTACCCTTATCTACTGAACTCATTAAAAAAAATTATAATGAAAAACTTATGTCTTTCGGTAAAAAAAGAATTCACTATATACAATTCTATAAGACCAACATTTTATGGTTTACCAAAAACTCATAAACCAAGTCTTAGTTTAAGACCAATAATTTCTTCCATCGATGTTCCTAATAGCAAAATATCACAGTTAGTCACAAATATCTTAGCTGTTCTCTATGATATTGACAATGAATATTATGTAAAAGACTTTTTCGAATTTTCAGATTTCATACATCAAATTAAGCTACCTGAAGATTTTGTCATAATAAGTCTAGATGTAGTTTCACTTTTCAATAACATTCCACTGAATTGAATCAAATCTAGTATTGATAAACATTGGGTAGATATAAGTATCCATACTAAATCAACAAAATCTATTTTCATAGAACTCATAGAATTCATTTTTGATACATTTTTTTGTGTGTTTCATAATACATATTATAAACAAATACATGGAACTCCAATGGGAGCTACTCTATCACCCATTCTAGCACAGTATGTATTGGACGATTTGTTAGATGCAAGTATTCCAAAATTACAATTTAAACTCCCTTTTCTCAAAAAATATGTTGATTACATTATATGTGCAGTACCAACAGATCATATAAATAATATTCAGTCTATTTTCAATAGCTATAATCCTTTCATACAATTTACGGTTGAGAAAGAACATAATAGCTCTGTACCCTTCTTAGATACTCTTTTAATCAGAACATCAGATAATACTATAATACTGAATTGGTACTTAAAACCCACTAGTTCAGGAAGATACATGAACTACCTTTCAAGTCACCCAAAAAAAATTAAATTCAATCTAGTATTATGTCTTCAACATAGAATTGCGAAAATATCACATCCAACATTAAGAGAGAAAAAG
This sequence comes from Gonioctena quinquepunctata, assembly GCA_018342105.1. NCBI lineage: Eukaryota > Metazoa > Arthropoda > Insecta > Coleoptera > Chrysomelidae > Gonioctena > Gonioctena quinquepunctata. The sequence goes on along the minus strand of JAFIRS010007055.1, from coordinate 3,276 downwards.
ATAGAATTATTATTTGAAATACTCTCCAATAATTCATATCCTTCAAATTTTTTGAAAAAATTATTATATATTACTACTTCTGATGTCATTCAATCAGAAGCCCATCATAATGAACATTTACATAATATAACATATTCGTCGATACCTTGCATTCCTGAACTTTCTACTAAAATTATAAATGGATTCAAACATGAAAAAAACTTGAAAATTGCACAAAAGAAAATAAAACCATTAGAAAACTTGTTTACCAAATTGAAACAAAAAGATCATATTACCGAAAAGTCCAACGTGGTTTATGAAATTCCTTGTTCAAATTGTAATAAAAAATATTTGGGCCAAACAAAAAATTGTTTGAAATCGCGAATAGCATTACATAAAAGTAATTGTAGAACTTTAAAAGAAAACTCTAGTTCCTCAACGAAACATATCATGGATAACGATCACATCATGAATTATTATTGTGCTAAAATCTTACATGTTGAAAACAATTTGAATAAAAGCCTTTTTTAGAAATGGCTGAAATAAAATTTCAACAGATTGTCAGAATAATATGAATAAAAAAACTGATATTGATAACTTAAGTTAAATTCACTCGTACCTTCTCTAACCAAAAAACCATTCTTCATTTGAAAATAGCTGAATTCATTCACCTCTGTATATACCTATTTTGTTTGACATTCATAATAAATGATTGTCAATCATGAAATTTTCATGTCACAACATTTTTTAAGTTTTCCTTCATTCATTTATGATTATATAATATGTTCCTGAACTTTGATGTCCAAAGAAAATCTCAAATTGCACACTATGTATACTATTGAAAAGAGAAACATTCTCAATTGAATATTGATAGAATTTTTTATTTTTGTGAATTGAAAAATCCACGATCAAAATGAAGTTATCTTTTGTGAATGTCTAACAGAAAACAAATACTTCCCCGGCTACAGCCACGCTGGACATTGAACTACATCTGATAGATATTCTGAAAAGGCCCTAACTCAAAAAAAAGAAATGATTCTAACTTTTTCCATCTTTGCAAAGTGAGATTGCTTCTTGAAAATGTGTTTCCCATTTCTTCCGGCCTTCCTGATGATCGTGGAAGCGTGAAATAGATTTTCGTCGACAAAAATGTATTGAAGACCTAGTGAATGCGATGTCTCTCCTGCGTCAATGTTACGGATGATTTCTGGTGAGTACTCACATTTGAAAAACATTCTTCTTTGCCTCATTCATCCTTATGAGTTCTTAATTAAGACTGGAATAGAAAATCAAATAACTATCTGAATGAAAATGCAAATTTTAAATTTCAGATTTTTTTTTTTGAGTTAGCGCCTTTTCAGAATATCTATCAGATGTAGTTCAATGTCCAGCGTGGCTATAGCCGGGGAAGTAGTTGTTTTCTGTCAGACATTCTCAAAAAATAACTTCATTTTAATCCTGGATTTTTCAATTCACAGAAAAAAAAAAACTTTCAATATTCAATCGAGAATGTTTCCGTTTTCAACATGAATACCCCACAAGAGGTTATCTTGATGATGGAAGATTGTGACATAAGTTCATCTTTCAGTCGCGGATGATTCCACATCTGATTTTATGAACATCCTGTTTATATTTTCAACAAATATTTTAATGTCCATATTGTTACTATGTAGCCCTCGAATAAGCAAATGAATGATTTGCGAAAGCTCGGGTAGCAAAAAAGAGTGTACCTTCTTCAAGATCGAATCCCCGATAGATACTCATTCTATAATAATGAGCCGGTCGAGATACTTTCCTATATATATATATACCAAATCTCCCAGAGTGAGTAGGAGATTTAAGCCGGTTCTGGGTCTCCCCCCACCACTATGACGTCACGTGTGACCTTGAATAGTTGCAGGTGTGCAGTGTGTGTGTGTTTGACCTTGAGATTTGACTTTGAGATTTGTCATTGAGTTTTGATATTGGGTTTGGTCGACTTTGAGATTCGACTTGACCTTGAACCTTAATTAATTTTTTTTTTTGGAACCAATTTGATCTCGATGTTTGTTTGACCTTGACTAATGTTGTGGTGTAGGCATACATATTCTGTGCAGTCATGACCTTCATGAATCCTTGTACTCTCCAAGCGAGGAGGGCGTTTGTCCTGTGAGAGAGCTAAGAATGAACTGCGATTATTGATGAGTGCGCTGAATGTCAAGAGAATCCCCTCAAATCCATACAGATTGCGCATCGCATCGGACTTGTTGTATGGTGGGGGTATTTCACTGAAATATTCCAGGAGAAGAGTATTTCGAATCAGTGTCTCCTCCAGTGATCTATTGAAAACAAGTCGGTGAAATGTATTCGTGTGATTGTGGTAAAGATTTCACTCGAAGTGATAATCTACGTCGACATCAACGGGAAACTTGCCAGGGAGGTCCTTCAGTGAAACGAGTTAAATTGAACAATGGCGATGACTCACCACCTGCACCACTCTATACATGTAATTGTTGTAATGTGACATTTCCATATTGTCAAGTCAACTCTCACAATAGAACACTCGCACACAGGACGAATTCATGTGTTCATTTGGGTGGTGGTGTACACCTCATTAAAAATGCATTCAAATGTCGCATTTCCAGCTACAGAGTATCTAGTGAGAATATGTATACAGAGTATGCACCTTTTTCAATGATATCAAGCATAAAGTACTCGAGCTATTGGAAAAAAACATTAAACTACACAACTCCATCAAGGTCAACATGGAAGTGTTTGGAAGTTATGTCATTCAAACACAGGAATTGACAGACATCAAATCGTTCAATTCTCCCAATCGTATAGCAGATCGATCAACTGGATTTGAATGGATTATTCGATGCATTTCGTGACATTATAATTGCCCAAAGTACGGAGTTTGAGGAGCGTGATTCAGGTTTGTAGTTATATTGTTGCAAATGATGAAAGGTTTAATAAAAGTAATTTTTCAGGATGGAGTTGTGAGAAAATTATGTTCCTTGAGGTGAACATAAACAAATACAGTCCACTTGGGGGTTCATCATACATGAAAACTTCCGTATTTCATTGAAGAGAAGAAAAGGTGTTGTTCAACATAAAAATGAAGACCAATGCTGCTTTGCATGGGCCGTGACATCTGCATTATTCCCCACTAATAATAAAGTGTCGGAGGTGTCATCCTATCCACATTATGAGACTGTCTTGAATGTAACAGGTATGGATTTTCCAGTAAAATTACGTGATATAAAAATGTTTGAGTATTTGAATGATATTTCAGTCAATGTTTATGGTTTGGAATCT
>JAFIRS010007054.1:0-28822 GCA_018342105.1 Gonioctena quinquepunctata | reverse complement strand
GAGATATCTGATACGAATTTGAAAGAGACCACAAGCCGTCTGATGATTGGAAACCATGAAACGGCTGTAGACGGATGGTGATCTCCTTTGGATTCGTAACAGATTTCTCATATTCTCGTTATTTGTGCGTCCCTAAAACGCACTAGAGTACGACTATTGGTATCGTGGGTTGGTCTATGCTGGCATCTGTCGGTGACCTATTGATGTTGTACAAATCTCGTATCTTCAAAATTCCACGATGACGGTCTAAGCTCCACCACACAGATTATAGGTGTCGCTATCTATAATTTGATACTGTTCATATTTCCGTACGTACCGTTTGGTAATAACCACGAGATATCTGTACGAATTTGAAAGGACCACAAGCCGTCTGATGATTGGGAAACCATGAAACAGGCTGTAGACGGATGGTGATCTCCTTTGGATTCGTAACAGATTTCTATATTCTCGTTATTTGTATTGCGTCCCTAAACGCACTAGGAGTACGACTATTGGTATCGTGGGTTGGTCTATGCTGGCATCTGTCGGTGACCTATTGATGTTGTACGAAATCTCGTATCTTCAAAATTCCACGATGACAGGTCTAAGCTCCACCACACAGATTATAGGTGTCGCTATCTATAATTTGATACTGTTCATATATATATATATATATATATATATATATATATATATATATATATATATATATATATATATATATATATATATATATATATATATATATATATATATATATATATATATATATACATATATCTAATATATAAAATTCTCGCGAAACGGTGTTTGTAATTAAACTCCTCCGAAATGGCTCGACCGATTCTCATGAAATTTTGTGTGCATATCGGTTAGGTCTGCGAATCGGACAACATCTATTTTCCATCCCCCTAAATGTTAAGGGTGGTCCACCCCTTAATTTTTGTTTTTTTTTAAATGATGCAGCATTCAAAACTACATACCACCCTAAATTTTCACCCTTCTATGATCAAAAATTCCATCGCGATTATTATATTATTTCATTTTATCCACAGATCCGCAATATAATAATTGTAGTACGATAAATGGAGAACGCGATAACGGGATGAAGAAAAACCGGGATAACAGGAAAACGGGATAACGGGAATAACGGCATAACGAAAAAACGGGAAAACGGGATAACAGGATGACAGGATAAGGGAATAACGGGAAAACGGAATAACGTGATGAATAAAAAACGGAATAACAGGAAAACGGGATAACGGGGTGACGAGAACAACGGGATAACGAAAAAACGGGAAAACAGGATGACAGGAAAAGGGGATGAGGGGAAAACGGGATAACGGGATAACAGGAAAACGGGATAACGGGATAACGGGATAACGGGATAACGGGATAACAGGAATAACAAGGTAAAGAAAAAACGGGATAACGGGATGACAGGATAAGAGGATAACGGAATAACGGGATAAAGAAAAAACTGGATAACAGGGAAATGGGATAACGGGATAACGGGAATAACGGGATAACAAAAAAACGGGATAATGGGATGACAGGATAAGGGGTTAACGGGAAAACGGGATAACGGGATGACAGGGAAACGGGATAATGAAATAACGGGACAACAGGAAGCGAAAGGAGTCAAAAGCATAGTCTAGATGGAACAACATAAAGGAAAACATTATGTTTATGTGAAGAAATTATACGCGGACGAGAGTTTTCGGGAAAAATATATATATATATATATATATATATATATATATATATATATATATATATATATATATATATATATATATATACTAGCTGACCCGACAGACGTTGTCCTGTCCAAATTTCTATGTTCCCTGAAATGTTTTTCCCGAGAACTGTCGTCCACGTAGAATTTCTTTTTTTCTGTGTTTTCCTTTATGTTGTTCGATCTAGATTATGCTTTCGACTCCTTCCGCTTCCTGTTGTCTCGTTATCTCGTTTTCTTGTTATCCCATTTTGTTACCCCTTTTTTTCTTCATCCCGTTATTCCGTTTTCCCGTTATTCCCTCATCCTGTCATCCCGTGAGCCCGTTTTTTGTTATCCCGTTATTCCCGTTTTCTCGTTATCCCATTATCCCGTTTTCCTGTTATTCCATTTTCTCTTCATCCCCTTATCCCGTTTTCCTCTCATTTCCTTATCCTGTCATCCCGTTTTCCCGTTTTTTCGTTATCCGGTTATCCCGTTATCCCGTTTTCATGTTATCCCGTTCATTCTATAAAATTAAAAGAAAAAGAAAATAGTGGTTGATCGTAAAAGGGTGGAAATTAGGAGTTATATGAATTTTTTTATTCTAAGTCATGACAAAATAAAAATAAAAATCCTGTCAAAAAAATAGGGGTTGATCGTAGGCGGGTGGAAATTCAGGGTTGTATGTATTCTTGAATGCTGTATCATAAAAAAATAGAAACAACATTTTTTTTTCCTAAAATAAAAAAATAAAATTGAGGGTTGGACCACCCTTAACATTAAGGGGGATGATTTGTGAATCTGAACATCCAAAAAAATTCATTCAACGCATCCAAAAAAATTCATTTAAATCGGTCCAGCCGTTTATGATACCGACTGCAGCGCTATCTGCCGGGCTGATTTGTAAATCTAAACCATCCAGGGCGCCACCCAAACGCATACAAAAAAAAATCATTCAAATCGGTCCAGCCGTTTAGGAGGAGTTCAGTGCCACACACGTACAGTAGAATCATATATATATATATATATATAGATATATATAAAGATATATATATATATATATATATATATATATATATATTATATATATATATATATATATATATATATATATATATATATATATATATATATATATATATATATATATATATATATATAAATATATATATATATATATATATATATATATATATATATATTCAAACATTGGATTGTGAGTCCAGGAGAGTTTTTTTGTACTGGGAAAAATTATTTTCCAATGATGTAGTCATTTGTAAAAGTAATTTTTACGTGTTTTTCCTCCAAAACTGTTGCAATCCTTCTAGGTTTTCAATATAATCCATTTCATTATACTCACACTGAGCTATGCCACGTGGAGAAATGTGCGTCACTAGTTGAAGATCAATCTATGTAACAACTGTGACCCATTCTCATCATCTCAAACAATGCATCGAAAATATCGCTCAACTTCAAGTGACCTCGCTTCTCTTAGTCATACAATGAAACTCTTTGCATATGAGCTCAAAAAGGGTTGAGGAAAGAAACAAGACCGAGAAAAAAGTTCATAAAGCAATCCTGTCTATTCATTAACATGTCTTTAATTCTCGGCTAATAATCTTCGCTTTCATTTCTCTCCAAGAAATACGGAAAGATTAAAAGTACAAGTAGCTGCGAGTCACTAAAGGGTTGCCAGTTAAGACTCGATGCGCTTGCAAAGTAGCTTTAATTAAAAAGTATTTAAGTATTTCAGGACAGAAAAATTGTATAAAAGACTTTAGATCTCTAAGTTGGAAATTAGCTTGTTTAAAAATGGATCCGGTTTTAGTGGGCTTAAAGTTCGTTAATTGCTTCTTGTTTTGTCTTAAAGTGGAGCTTTCGATGTAATAAGTTGTACGGGATACCTAATTAAAATTGCTAGAGAAATATTTTCTGAAGGAAAAACATTCTTAGTGAATGTTGTGCAAAGTATTGAGGGCGGTAGATGTTTTTCTCTCAACTGTAATTATATTTCCAGGATACATATTCATTCATTAGTTTTTCGTCGTTCTTAGTTAATAAAAAAATCGGAATAAAATCTTTCACTGCGATTTTCTCAATATAGAATGGAAATATGCAATAATTTGATAATTCATATTTCTGTTCTTATTGGAGGTTATCGAAGTTATGGAGAAAGATATTTATAATATAATTGGGTGATAAATCTATTTAAAATTTTTGACTACATTGAAAATGGAAAACTTCTTATTTCTCGAGACAGCTGACTGCGAATAACTATAGAATAGGTGTATGTTGGTCGAATATCCATGAGAAAACAAACTACTTTCCTGGCTAATGCCTCGACAGACGTTGGATCACGGATGGATAACCGTGCAAAGTCCTACGAGGTTGACTGAGAAAGATTTCAATCCTTCTCCAACTTTTGATCGAGTTCCAGGTTTGTATTTCCCAATGAAAATATTTTCAATTTTTTCTGACACATGATTCGGTAGCTCCATTAGAATGGTTCACGAAAAAAAAGAGGTGAAATGTTCATACCATATAATATTCATAAAATAATTATCATACAGTATGTCTGTGGAAGTTGGCGTCATATGTAAGACTTTATTCTATTGATATTACAAAAACATCACTGTTCATGACAGTCCTTGAAAATGATAATGTAATTTCCTCTCCACGGTCTCTGTAACATGATCAATGCACTCATTCCAGATTTATTTCATGAACCCCATTTTAGATTATATGAATGAAATATTGTTATTTCATCAATTTATCTTGAGTGGTACGAGAAATTATCTAAGGCAATGGCAAAATAATCTTCGTTATAGCAGGATTTTTGAAAACTAGTTTTTGAATGATTCAGCATTTATTTGCCCATTGTAATGTCCCATTTTGTTCGATTGAAACAGCCTTATAACGAATGGTCATCATTTAAGTTTTTCCATAAAAATGGAATTTGGAATTTTTCAAATAATCAGTATTTTACCCATTCCTGAAAAAGAAGAATAGGTATAAATGAAATAATTGTATGAAAGCACAACAACTGTGAGACTTTTATTTTGAGTTACCCCATCAGTGTTCATGTAATCTGGTTGGCTATTGTTTTCTGTTCATAAATAGTATGGGTACTGGGTACAGCTTCAATATTTTGCCAGTTTGTTTTTTAATGGAGCAATCAAACCCACGGTGAATTCCTATCATTGATCCACCACTTCAAATTGTTCAAATGATGAGCATTCCACCAATTCCGTGAAAAAATAAAGATATAGCGCTGCCAGTCGGAAAGGTAGATTTCAGAAATACTTCTAAATTTGTTATCAATCAAGTAAAGTTATTATGTGTCAGAAAAAATTAAGAATTGTCATTGTAAATAAAAACAGCATTTTCATTTTAGTATAAACCATGAACTTTTCAATCAAAAGTAGCTGATTCAAATCTCTCCCAATGCATCCATATATTTCCATGTAACTCGAAAAAACAAGTATAACTAGCAAACAAGGATCTGGATGGGCCCCGAGTATAGAATCACAATCAACTGCGCACATAGTCTGGTATACAGACGGTTCAAAGACAGTTGGAGGAACGGGACCAGGGATGCATGGGGTGAGGCCAAGAAGGGATTACATAATACCACTTGGCAAATGCTCCACGATATTCCAAGCTGAAATACATGCAATCATGGTATGCATTCAGAAGAATCTAGAAAGTAGTTATAGGAAAAAACACATCTACATTATATCTGACTGTCAAAGTGCTATCAAAGCACTCAACTCTACACAGATAAAGTCTGAAATGGTCTGGGACTGCCTTCAGAACCTCATCAAGCTGGCAAAACACAACAAGGTCACCTTGATGTGGGTGCCGGGTCATAGAGGCCTTGAAGGCAACGAAAAAGCGGACCAGCTAGCTAGACAAGCATCTGAAACACTATTCACAGGGCCAGAACCTGTACACGAGATGAGTAAAAACCGATGCAGGACCCTGATCGACGAGTGGATAGAAAAAAGACACCAACAATATTGGGATCAAACTGTAGGGCATCCAAACCGGACCCTGACGGCTGACGTTCTGAACGTGAACAGAACGAAGGCACGTATAATAATAGGTCTGTTGACTGGACACTGCGGCCTAAGAAAACACCTAAACACCTAAACACCATGGGAGTACGCAGGGGAACCGTGGAGTGTAGGCTATGTGGTGAAGAGGAGGAAACAGCCTCTCATATTATCTTCGACGGTGACGCCCTGGGTGGTAGGCGACACAGAACCTTTGGAGAGATAGGCATGAATCCGAAAAACCTTATCAACAGGCTACTAAGACTAATTAAAGGCACAAACCTATTTGAATGAGGAACCACTGACGACAGAGTGATACAATAGACCCCAGCTGGACGCAGTGTCAAGGGAAGCTAAGTGCCAACCCTGTCCCTGGCTCGTCAGCTCTCAACCAACCAACCGAGCATACAAGGATATAGACAATACTTACTTTGGTTTCAATCTCAATATCACTCAGAAAAATGATAACCACTATTTATTTATATATAACTGACACTTTAGAATTGATGGTATTTTCCGTTTCTGAAAACCATGATCGGCGAAGATATGTAAAATTTTTTTGAAAGGGTTGTGGTAACATCCCCAATAGGTGGTATTTTTTAACCGACGAAACCAAAAACAAGTCGACGTGTATTTTTTTTATGTATGACCACACATAACTTTTTACTGAGACGTACGATTCCGATAATTTTTTCTTCAGTGGATAGGGTGTACTTTGACGTTGGTCTGATTTGGAATAAAAAAATTGAAATCCACCCCTAGAGGTACCAAAATGAAGGATATTCTATCACTCACCCTCTGAATTCTGGTCCTTTAACCGATCCTATCAGGCATAACTTTGTACTGGGTTTTTCGATTTGGATGATTTTTTTTTCATTAGATAGGGTATACCTCATAGTTGAATATATTCGGATTTCGAATGGAATCATCCACCCTTACGGGTAGAAAAATGGGGAATAATTGATTTTTTACTTGTGAACATTGGCACACATATGTAGTTGACAATGACAGATCGCTATTGTCATTATTTTTGTTCTCCTACATCCGTCACATTCATTATATTCCATGAGAAGATGGAATGATATACAAAGTAATGAAATAAACTAACCAGAACAACAAAAATTAATTATATTACAACAAATAGTAAAAGTAGATAATCATATTATTTAACTGGTGATACTTGAAGTAAGGTGGGTAAGTAAGTATTTTGGAAGTAATAAAAAAACAAGTAGGTAGTAATTAGTAGATTTCAGCCGAAAAAAATTGAACAATAAAAACTTTTTAACAAAAAATTTAGCCGGCGAAATACGGAACTGAAAAGTAAAAAATAAAATGAACCTTCTTAGTCTCAATAACTGAGCTCCTAAACTAATGTAAGTAACTTATTTTGAATCGGCGCCAAACGAACAACCAACGAAGATCATTAAATTACTTGTTTGCTTGTTTGTTTGGCGCCGACTCAAAATTAGTTACTAGTTAGGAATAGATGAGACTAAGGAAGGCTATTTACCCTTTCAGTTCCGTATTCAAACGAGTTTGAATTTTATTAGAAAGTTTTATATTAATCTACTTTAAAGTTAATGAATTCACACCGGCTGTGAGACTTTCATTTTGAGTTACCTAATCGGTGTTGAAGTATATATATATATATATATATATATATATATATAAAGAGTTATGTTTAAGAGATTATTCACAAATATTAACAATACGTGCTACTGTGGATTGAGAGTAGAGAAGCGCTCGTTTACCCTACCCTCGCCCCCTATGTTTTTCAAACGCTTATTTCCCTCATATGAATAATTTTTGGACCGACAATAAAACCAAAAGAAGAATAAAGCGGCTACCTGTCACTCCCCTCAGCTTTATACTTCCTTTACTCTTATTGGAAGTCCGATGTATTTTAAATTTTGATATCATATGGGCCGAGGTATGGTACAGGCCCCTTGCTATGTTATTTTCCAGAAGAATTATGTGAGGGAATGTAAATTGCATTTGAATGACATGAAGGTTGACTTGTCCACTCTCAACTGCAAAAAATTGTAATATACAACAAAATGCAATATTGTTCAAAATTCTATACGCCACTGCCTGTTCTCATGTCTAGCCGCCCATGCGGATCTCAAGAATGAAGCGTGACTGGTTTACGTCACGCAGAAGAATCGATAATTTTCCAGTGATTCGAGGAGCAGTCGGCGAGAATTCTCAAGCGCCTATGACCTTATACAGGGTGTTAGTGAGTAACTGCGACAAACTTCAGGGGGTGATTCTGCATGAAGAAATAACGACAGTTTGCGAAATAACTGTTGCCCGCAAATGCTTCGTTTACCGAGATACGGGGTATTAAATTCTTTATAGATGCAATTGAGAAATTTATGTTCATGATTGGTGGGCATACGGGTAATGATCCCAATTTTTTTAATGAAAAAAATGGTACGTCACTGTGATATTTCAAATAAAAATCATTTTTGAATTCCTCGTTCAATTTGTGACAAAAAATTTCACATACCTTTTTTTTGTATGGGGCGCCGTTTTTATGCAAAAAAATTGAACATCTCAATGCGTATATTTTTTATCTCTTTAATACATTATCAAGAACTATCTAATACAATAACGTTAAACCAGAACAATAACAGAAAATAACAGTAATAAATAAATAGGCGCAAAGCTACAACAAATGTTCAAAATGACATCCCTCAGACGTGATACAAGATTCAACTCTTCGCCTCATTGATTGTCGTATTCGCGCAAATATTCCTGCTGTATTTCTTATTGTCTCGCAGCCGGCTATAATTCGATTCCTCAGGTCTTCAACATTTTCGACGGGAGTGGAATAAACTAATGACCTAAGAAAACCCCAAATGCAAAAATCTGTAGCATTTATATCCGGAGATCGAGCAGGTCAATGTTCCGTACCTGCCCTACCTATCCAACGATTTGGGTATACTGTATCTAAGTGATTACGTACAATAATGCTAAAATGGACTGGTCCACCATCATGCATGAACCAGAAGTGTTGTCTCAGCTGTGTAATAAATAAATAGGCGCAAAGCTATAACAAATGTCCAAAATGACCTCCCTCCGACGTGATACAAGATTCAACTCTTCACCTCATTGATTGTCGTATTCGCGCAAATATTTCTGCTGTATTTCTGATTGTCTCACAGCCGGCTATAATTCGATTCACTAGGTCTTCAACATTTTCGACGGTAGTGGAATAAACTATTGACCTAAGAAAACCCCAAATGCAAAAATCTAGAGGATTTATATCCGGAGATCAAGCAGGCCAATGTTCCGTACCTTCCCTACCTATCCAACGATTTGGATATACTGTATCTAAGTGATTACGTACAATAAAGCTAAAATGAACTGGTCCACCATCATGCATGAACCAGAAGTGTTGTCTCAGGTGTAGATAAATTCCTTCAAGAAGAACAGGTAAATCTTCCTGTAGGAAATCAAAGTAAGAGTCGCCTGTTAGTCCTTGTGGAAGGGAATATCGACCGATTGAATGATCATCACGTACCTCAAGCCATACATTTACTGAAAACAGATGTTGAAAATGAGCTTCAAAAATTCCATGTGGATTTTCCTCAGCCCAGAGGTGATTGTTATGTGAATTTAGTATACACTGTCGTCCAAAATTATTCTCGTCAGTGAACAAAACGCCATTTGAAAAATTAGGATTTGAGCGATTTGATGAAGAATCCAATGGCAAAAAACTAGGCGCGAAAAAAAGTCTCTAGGTAGTAGAGCTCGCACACGTTGAATATGAAACGGATACAATTGCTGTTTCTTAAGAATTTTAAATACAGTGAAGTTGCTTACATTCAGTATGTTGGAAATTTTTCGAGTACTTGTTTCAGGTTATTCCGCAATTAACTAGGGAACTGCTTCTTCCAGTTGCACAGTTCGTACTTCTCGAGGGCGCCCGCAGTCAGCCGTTTGTTTCTTAAATGTACCATTTTCGCGCAAACGTTGGTGAAGACGAGCAAATATTGTGTGATGGGGTACCCTACGTCCTGGATACAACTCAGCATACAATCGTCGAGCTTGCCGACCATTTCCATTACTTCGACCATAGACAAAATGCATGTCTGACAATTCCGTATTCGTAAAATTTTCAATTCTTTTCGATAAAAGAAAAATTAATTACTTATCATCATCAATGTTATACCAACCTGAAAGCTCGAAAAGGAAGAAACGCTAATTTGACATTTCGTTGAAATATTCGTATTTAACAGAATGTTGACAATAGCCTACTAGTATCGCTACTAGATAATGTATTAAATACAAATACGCGTTAAGATGTTTTAGTTTTTTGCAAAAAAACGGCGCTTCATACGTAAAAAGACAGGAGAGACTTTTTGTCACAAATTGAACGAAGAATTCAAAAATAATTTGGAATATCTCAGTGGATACCATTTTTTCTTTGAAAACTTGAGATCATTACCCGTATGCGCGCCAATGATGATAATAAAATCCTTAATTGCATGTGAAAAAATGCACAATAACCTCTCAAAACTCACCAAATTTCATTTGCATATTCCAACCGGTTTCAGAGCCATAAATAAATAGTCAGTTTTTCAAGAAAAACTTCATCACCCCGTATCTCGAAAAACGAAGCATTAGCGGACAAAAGTTATAAAGCAAACTGTCATTATTTTTTCATGCAGAATCACCCCCTAAAGTTTGTCGCACATATTCACTAACACCCTGTATAAGCAACAGCGGATGCGGAAGTTAGTTTTTTATCGGTAGTAGAGTTTGATTTATCGGGAAGAAAAGATATTCAAATACTGTCGTGCCCAATATTTTGGTGAACTGTGATTTATTTGATTATCGAAGTTCATTTTATTTTGTTTTTGAAGTGTTGATAAACGTACAATAATTGGTTCAGTATTGAGAACAACTAATTGTGAATAGGAAAAATATATCCTATGGAGGCCATAACAGAAATCGAATACTAGTTTACCGAGCAACAGAACGAATACTGAAAAAAAAACGAAGAGCAACAAGAGGAGGAGGAATGTAAACAAAAGGAGGAGGAACGAGAACAAATAAAAAAGAAGAAGAGAAGGCACAGAGACAGAAAGGAAAACAAGAGGAAAACATTTGTCTACAAGAGGAGGAGGAACAGAGGTAGAAATGAAATCAAGAGGAAGACGAAAAAGAGCAGTTGCAGAAATATATCGGGAAAATTCTGGAACAACAAAATATTGAACGAGAACGACGGAGAGCTTTTTTTCATTGAATGTTCCAGAAAACCGAAGGATATATTGCAGAAGACAGAACTTACTACGGCACGACAGGGGCAAAGGAAGAGGTTACTGCGTTACAAGGAGAAGCAAAAAAAGAAGAGAGGAAGAAACCATGTGGCATTTGGAACAACTAGAACGGAAATTCAGTTCACTAAGATTCAAAACCATCTTGGCAGGGTTGCCACATCAAAAAATCCGTTAAACTTTCAAATTTTGATGGGCAGTCGCCATGGTCCCTATATCTCAGACAGTTTTGAACTGCGGCAACGGCAAATGGAAGGATTGACGAACAAAAGGCTCATAATGACCAGCTTCAAAGATGTTGGAAGCCATTCCAGAAGACCAATAGCGCAAGTATGGAGACTTTATTGCTGCTCTAGAATTATGGTACGTGGATCAACATTAAGAACAGCTGTACCGGTCACACTTAAAAATACGAGTGCAAAAGTTGAGAGACAGCCTACAGTAATTTGAAGTGGACGTGAGGAGGCTGATTCATCTTGCCTACCCAGAGGATTTTGAGGTTTTCAAGAAATTGTTGGCGATGCAGGTATCCATTGACGGTTTGCGAGATACTAAAAACGAAAGTTTCTGTGATTAACACACTTCAAGAAATTCAGTGAAGCTTCGGTTCTTTCCTTGGAACTTTGGCTTTCAACACCTCAATGCTGGAAGTGAGAGCTGTATCGATCGAAGCGTTACCTCAGGAAGGGACACAAAGTGACAGCGTGAAGCATATGTTGGGTAGAATACTGGAAAAATGTTCACCCAGGAATAGAAGCGCTGATAACCATTCACGAGAAAACTGTTTCAAATGTGGTGAGACCGGACATTTTCAGAGAGATTGCAGGGTGAGCTTGCCACCACGTTAATCATCACCATGGAGGACATATCCACGTTCCTACGCACCTACGAGAACAGAATCGCATACAGAGTCAAGAAAAAAACTACCAGATGTGGTAGGAGTGGATATTTCCAGAGAGGATACAGGGTGAGTTTACCACCACGTTCATCATCATCTTGGGGGAGACCCCCACGTCCCTACTCATCAGATACCAAGAAACTGGATCAACAAATACATCAAGGAGCATGATGGCTAGTAGGAGCGAAGCTCCCAGGGTCATCCAAGACAAAACAGGGTTAGAAGCACTACTGATAATCCACCCATCAGGGAAAAGATGAACTAGTACCATTCCAATACCGATGTCTCATTCAGAAGATCTTATCCTCGTATGAGCAGAGTCCCTTAATACGAATGAACTACCACACACATGAGACATAACGAAAAACCTATCCTAACATTGGGGACTCTCTACATTGAGAAGAAAACGGAACTGGAAAGATATTTCGGACAGAGTTTCAATTTTCAAGGCGATATGGGCACAGAGAGATTTCCTGGTTGTAGAAAATGGACTTCTCAATCGGGTTTGGAAGTCAGCTGATGCAAAATTGTCATTTTCCGAAGAAGAGGGTAGCTAAAGTGTCACAGAAAATTAATGAGGTGAAATTATGGAGACATCTGGGAATAAATAACACTTTGGACAAGATCAGGCAGAGATTCTACTAGGATCCATGTCTAGACGCTGCAGAAAGCTGGCGAAGAAGTTGTCCCGGGAGGTCTAGAGGTAGAATGAAGAGATACAACATTATTGCTCCGTTCGAACGGATTGCCATTGATGTAGCTGGGCAATTTTCTGTGGCGGATAATGGCAATAAATACATATTTATTGCTATTGACTAGGAGGTATCCACAATAACAAGGCTATTGATGAACATGTTCTCAAGATTTAAAGAAATTACATTCCGAGCTGGGAAGTAGTAGAATTTATTCCAAGAAAATTTCTGAACTAGATATCAGCAAGACCAGAACCACTGGGCTTCAACCCCAGTAGAATGGCATGGTTGAAACATTCGACCGAATGGGAAAAAACATTTTTCCAAGGTAGTGGAGAAACGTGAAGAGAATAGGGACAGACACCTTCCCCTATTTTTCATGGAATACAGCAGCTGTCTATGATTCAATCACTCTCAACCCAGCACTATCTTTGAAAGGAAACTTTGAGCACCCTGTGTCTTGGTGTTTGAATCACCAAGTACTGAAGAAGTAGACGTGCGGGACTGTGAAGATGAATTGACGGTCAGCATGTTGAAAATCGACGAAACAGCAAAAATGAGGTTGATATTGTCAAGTGACGGATGAATGCTTGTTTTGATTCGAAAGCTAATCCAGGAGGAATTGAAGAAGGTGACCAGATTTGGCTGTATAAACCACATAGGAAGAAAGGTTTATCTCCCAAACTAACACCTTTTCGAAAAGGAACATATGAGGTGAAGAATAGGATCAACGACGTGGTGCACAGAATCCAACGCAGCCCTAGAACTCACATGGAAGTTGCTTATTTGGTCAAACTGAAGCCAAATCAAAGGGGGAAAATGTAACGAGTTCAGTGCGCCACTAGCCTCCAACGTGGATCCCTAATATCTAGCGTGACTGACTGATTGGTTGACGACCAATCGAGAATTTTTCAGTGATTCGAGAAGCAGTTGTCGAGAATTTTCTAGAGCTATTGATCTCATATTAGCGACAGTGGATACGGTGATCATCGGTATAGTACAGTTTGGTTTATCGGGAAGAAAAGTAATTCAGATTAAGATTCAGTGAACTATGATTTATTGAAATCACGGAGTGCATTATCGAATTGTGTTCCTGAAGTGTTAATACACATACAATAATTAGTTCAGTATTTTATTAACCATGATCCCCACATTCGTAACAATATCATCTGATTGAGACAAACAATCCTTAGTTGAAAAGCCTTTTCTGGAACATGGATTCAACATAACTCAAACTTTTTCAGAATCTTGTTGGAGTTATTTACATTTCCAGTTGATTGTTACAATTATATTTTACTGTTAAAGGTCGATCATCTCACCGCATAAAACTCCCACATCCTGACTGAATATGCATCCCTTATTGCCCCGTAGAACTTCATTGCCATTAGGATATCTCGGAGTCACTTGGCCACAGAAGATAAGAAAATCGTCTTCTAATAGTATCCCCAACTTCCTATCTGAATCTTTGTCCGTATTAGTGAAGTTCCGTTGGACTACTCGTAACCTGCTTTAATCGTTAAGTTCAGACTTTGTATTCCCGTTAACCATACCATTGCTTAAATGAAACGTGATATCCAGTGACGGACTGGCTTTTGCGTGGAAGTAGGAAATTTGCGCCAACGCCACGAGGGATTCTGGGTAAGTCAATCAAACATAAATAACTGGAGGATAATCGAACATTTATCAATCAAATCTGACGGAATAATATTCGTGAACATCTGCCATCTGCTATGCTTAGTCATCAAACGGAATTGACTCTCAGGTCTTTCGCTTATGCTCCTTTTTGGTATGAAAACGAATATACCACAATACTGTATGGATAGTATCGCGCCTTGCTAACGTAAATTTGCAGCAAGTACTTACAGAAGGCTCTGGATCCGAGGAATTTCGGAGCAGCACGAATCGAGAGCTTTCTGTAAGTAGTTGCTGGAAATATACATTAGTCAGACGCGAGATTCCAGCAGGAGTCAGCAAGAATTGGACATCTCATCAACTTTCACAAAACCAAAGAAGAGCAGTCTCTCGAGCTTTTTGCATCAATATTGCGAACAATTGATTTGTATTATCTGTACCAAAAGCTCCTTCCAAAATAAAATTGTTTTTAAAAAGCCATTTTCCGGAATCTAACTTATTTTTCGTTAAACTTTTTTCGATGAACCTCATTTCATCAACTTCAATCGTATTTTATTTGATTCAGGATTGATAAGACTGACTGTCGTGCTTGTGAAAATGTATAATCATCTCTTTGACGTTCATAATTACAGAGTGGTCAAATGTTACTCAAATACAACGTGTCTCTGAGAATTTCCACGGCTGAAAAATTATTATTTTTGTGTACGCAGTGGTTTATCATAGTAGATTTGAATAGATTTAATTTTTCTATTTTGGAAGCTTAGTGCACATAGTCACCAATGATTATTCCCCCAATAAAACATGTTACAACCAGTTCTTTTCGATTTCTCAAGGTGACGCCATTCTCTCTCATTATCTATTATTCTCATCTCTCTGTCGAGAGCAGCCATCTTGTATTATCTCACCTAAAGTGATCCATTTTCTGGTCTCGTCTTGAAATTTTTGAGAGAAAATTCCCCTTTTGTCTCAAACAAGACCATATGACTGTAGCATACAAATCACCTAACCGGTGTATAGATATGAACCAAGGCTCGAAGGAATTTAAAGGTTGAAATATATAAATATTGGATGATTTCAATGGGGAACTTTACTCTTCTGTAACTATTGGGTATTCAAAATAACGGATACTCCCTCTGGTGTCGATTTTTGAAACTATACATAAGTACATTGTTTACTTTGTTAGCCATTGTATACTTAAAACTTTTCGAATCTCTTGTGATTGTTGAGATTTAATGAAATTCTGGTTCATCTGGTAAATGTTCTGTTGACTATTGAACGTCTTCGAGTGAAAAAAATTAGTCATTCAAGTTCAAACCATTATTGTTGTGTATCTCATTGTGACTCTTTGGCAAAACAATGCCGTGGTACTGGAATAAATTTTCATCATTTTCCTTGAGAAAATGAACATAACGTTCTGGTTTAACTAATCTAGCATTGAGTGAGGCTATAGACAGACGACTGGCTCAAAATACAGTTCCTTCCCAAAATCTTCCTGAACCTATCGTCTGTAACCGAAGAAAAGTGAAAAGAGAACCTTCAAAGAGAGTTGAGGAGAAATAAAAGAGAGTTGAGAGAAAAAAGAGATATTATCCAACATACCGAAGATTATTCATACAGTGTGGAAAAAGAGTGACTATATATGTATATATATATATATGTAAATTATATATAATATATATATATATATTATATATATATATATGTATATATATATATATATATATATATATGTGATAAGTGTTATGTAATTACTGAATAAAATACACTACTAATTGTCTTACCAACCAGTGATAGGGCAATGCCAACTTATAATACTTAAGAATGATATTCTATGCTAAAAGTTTAAACATTCACAACAATAAGGACGCATTTGTTTGAAGGTTGTAGACGATGGTACTGATTACTATGTTGACGTCATCCTAAGTTGTAAGGACGACGTTGAGCTTTAGTCGTACATCAGAAACGACAGTTTAGGCTATTCCGATCATATATGTCGGCGCATGACGCCGATGTGCATGGTGCGGTTTGGCGGGTGCGTGAGTTTCGCGTTCAGCCGAGAAGAAAGGTTTCCATTACAGTTTGACTAACACTTGTTGATATTCTTCGATAGGTCCTTTCGAACTTTGTTTGAATTTCTCCTTCGTAGAATTCTCCATGACCGGATGTTCATCAGGCATGTCAGGATTCGATTTTGATAGTTCCACGTTGAGTTCATTTTTGATCATCCACCTACCGATAACGGCTTTGTTCCAATGGAATCTTCCGACATTACGGAACTTATAATGTTTCTTACCGATTTCATTTTTGTTTGTCAGGTTTGTCTTGGTCAGAAATTGCAAGTACTGGATGAAGCAGTCTGATGTTGAAGTTTCCGATCCTTCTGCCTCTCGGAGAACCTTCTGATGTATGGAAGGCAGATCACGGGGTTGCTCTTCAGATGTTTCGTTCTCCGGAGGTTCAATTCTTCAGGAGTTTCTTGGGAATCCATTCCGGTGGAGGTCCTCTGATGTGGTTCAATCTCCGGCATCTAGTGACCTAACGTCGTTGCATATGTGCGTCGCTCTCTCCACCAGAGAGGACCTCCACCGGAATGGTTATCCCAAGAAACTCCTAGAAGAAGTATTGAAACAACTCCGGAGAACGAAGACATCTGAAGAGCAACAACAAAGCACAGTGATCTGCCTTCCATACATCAGAGGTCTCCGGGAAGATCAGAAGGATCGGAAACAAGTTCAACATCAAGAGCTCTTCCCAATCCGACAGTACTTACGGAGTTTCCTGACCAAGACCAAACCTCGACAACAAAAATGAAATCAGTAAGAATTGCATTTATGAAGTTCCATGTGAATGCGGAGATTCCTACATTGGAGAGACAAAGAGACCGTTATCGGTAAGATTGGATGAGCACAAGAAATGGACTCAACGTGGAGAAACATCAAAATCGGGAATCGCTGACCACGCCTGGACTGAGCACCATCGAGTTCTATGGGACGACGCAAGTGTTCTACATAGAGAGGAGCAATGGTTCAAACGGAAGTTCGAAGAGGCCGCCTACATCGAAGCCAATAACGCCTTTAGTCAACCAAGTGTTGAGATCGAGAACGTATGGAAACCCCTGATTGCTCTTTCTGGCGGGCTGCAGAGGCGCGAAACTTCACGCACCACCACACTGCGCGAAATTACACGCACCGCTGCGCATGGCGGAATTGCACGCATCATTGCGCCGACAGTCATATAAATTGGTAAGTAGCACCTAAACTTGTCAGTATTCACCTGAAGACGATTGCAGATACAAGCATTCGAAACGTCGTGAAAACCTTCTAAATACATTAAGACGATGGACGTCCGAAACGATAGTAATCAATAAGGACACATTTTCACACCATCTTGTTTGTTTTAGATAAAATGAAAAAAACCTGTTTTCTATTGGTTTTATTTCAATTCGAACATTCACAAAATATTATAATAATAACTCCAGATGACTTCACTAAGATGCCCAGAAGCTACGGAAAATATTTTTTTGCAAGCAAATTAGCACATACTTTGTATCCTTCAAAGTGAGTTTTTGCAAATGATTGTCTTCAGATTTAAATACACCACTAGAGTTTTGAAATGTATAACACTACACAAAAAAAAAACTGTATAAACGAATACAAAACGGAAATATTCCAAGAAAAACTGTTTAATCTCTAAGAAAACAGACAAACAATGTACTTATGTGTTTGTTTTTTTCCACTCTGACGCTGGCATCTAATTTTGAATTCCCAATAATGACAACTACAAGTAATCTCAATTTGACAATCCCTCGACCTTTAAGTATAAAACAAAATATATAAAAGCGCAAAAAATAATAATACAGGGTGATTCAAAAGTACTTTGACAAACTTCAGGAGGTTATTCATCACAATATTCTAATATGAATTGTCTAAATAAATATATATATCCGAAAACGCTCCGTTTCCAAAATAAAAGGTGTTGAAGTTTCATTTTTATTTTCGTTTTTTTTTTCAAATAACTTTTGAAATACTGACCTTAATTAAACGAAAATTGGTATTGAGAGATTTTTTGAGGTGTCAAATTCGAACCTGATGTTTTCATTGCTGTTACTCGTAGGGGGCGCCACCTACAAGACTTTCTCTTTTTTGAAGATTCATAACTTTTTTTGGCGTGAATTCTAGCACATTTTTCAGTAAAAAAATCAATTCCTCTATCATATCTACGTGAAAAAGCTACTCCCGTTGCAAGTCTCTATAAGCAACCTTTTTCTAGATTTTTGGGCTTGAAAATTTCAAGTCGATTATTTGAAATCGATGCGGGTTATTACCATTATTTTGCATTTTTCACAAGGAGGCTTAGGGAATGAATTTGACGTTTAAGTAAGTGGTTTTAGTTTTCTGTGGGGGGCGCCATCTATTCTATTTATTTTTACTCTTTTGAAATAGTTATTTCTGAATCAAGGGTGCAAAATCCGTATTTGTTTTGATAAAATTTGCAAAAAATATCAATATTTTATTTCAAGAAATTTTATCATGTAGAATGGAATAAAGGCAGTCTTCTATTTTGAATTGTACCCGCTCAAAATTATTGGTGTGTTTCTTTTTTTTTCTTTTATCTTTTCTTCGCCTGGGGGTTTTTCTAACTTTGGCTTCAAATGTCCCCAAAAAAAAAAAATTAAGGTTTGATCGGGGACCTTGGTGCCCACGCCTGGTTGGTTCTTCTACACCCCTACCCGATCAATCGATTTGGATGCATTCGAAGAATTCCCTGGCTAAGCTAAAAGGGCGAGCCCCATCATGCATAACCATGTGGATAAAATTTAAATGGAACCCAAGTAGTCCCAGCAAAAAATTTTTTTCAAAGTGAATAAAGAAAGGACCTAAGAATTATCAAATTCCCCCACATTTACAGAAAATTGATACTGATATGTCTTCACAACGTTTTGGATTTCCCAGAGCCACATGGTTGTTATGAAAGTTTGAGATAGCATTTCGAGAGGAGTTTTCCTCGTCCGTGAAGAGTATATATCTTGAAAATTGAGGATTTTCAGCCAATTTGCTCAAAAACCACTGACACATAGTAATGCGTTGGGGAAAGACTCGTGGCAAAAGAGCTTGTACCCTTTGAATATGGTATGGATAAAATTGTTGATCGTGGATAATTCTCCAAACCCGTGGACTGAGTAGAATTGAGAGCTTCAGCAATTATTCTTGTTTCTGGATTCTCCTCGAGAGCATTCAAAACAGTTTTTTCCAATTCTGGGGTTTGGACTACTCGTGGTCTTCCAATAATATCAGCTGCCCTCTTACAGCCACCTGTTTCTGCCAAAACGACGGTGGAGGCTGGTAAATGTTGAGCCGAAGGCGAACTCGATTAGGAAATCGCTCCTGGTAAATGTCTTGTTCGCGCGCATTCCATCCGCAAGGCCATAAACGAAATGCATATCGGCTAAATGGGTATTTTGTTAAATAACCCATTTTCTAAAAATTAGTGTTTTAAAATTTCAAAACTTCAACAAAACATTCAACTGTCACATAATATGTAATTACCAAAACTACTCTACTTAAACGCCAAATTCATTTCCTAAGCATTCTTGTGAAAAATGCAGAATAATGGTAATAACTTCAACACGCATCGATCATCAAATAATCGACTTGAAATTTTCAGTCCAAATTTCTGGAAAACGGTTGCTTATAGCGACTTCTAACAGGGGTAGCTTTTTGACGTAGATATGATAGAGAAATTGATTTTTTTACTGAAACATGTGCTAGACGTACGTTCAAAAAAGTTGTGAATCTTCAAATAAGAGAAAGACGTGTAGGTGGCGCCCCTTACGAGTAAGAGCAATAATAACATCAGGTTCGAATTCGACATCTCAAAGAACCTCTCAATATCAATTTTCGTGTAATCAAGGTCAGTATTTCGAAAGTTATTTGAAAAAAAAACAAAATTAAAATAATTTTCAACACCCTGTATCTTGGAAACGAAGCGTTTCCGGACATATATTTATTTCGACAATTCATATTATAATATCCTGAAGTACTTTTGAATCACCCTGTATATAGATAGGACGAATTTTTCAACGAGACAAGAGGCATTCATCTCTTGTCATTCCAGCAACACAAAATGAAATCACGTGAATTTTGTATGGGGTTGTCACTTCAGCACTGACTGAATTATCAGAAAATCGAGCTACAATGAAAATTTGTATTCGTTGAAACACCCTGTGCAGTAATTGATGACTCACACTCCACACTTCTTTCCAATCGAATTGAACCGAACCTCAATCTTGAAGAACGCCTAACAAGATTCAAACGGTCATTCGTTGTCCTTATAAAGTATGCAAATTCGGAATTGTAAATTAGGGAGGAACTAAGCAAGCAATTTATGTGGACAAAGGGGTTAGAAGACATTAGATAGGGGAAAATCTATACTTAATTCTACTCGCACGCACTATATTGTCACCCTCCGTCGTTTAGTTAAAAACTCTCAGATGGTCAAGCGTCCCTGTTTCCGCGTGGAAAAGCACTGTGACCCATTGAAGACACGAATACAGCAAGAATATGGGTTTACGGTATGTATGTATTTCTGTTCGGCTTTTTGAATGATGAAAGTATAACAAAGGCTATTAGAAACAAGTGAATAATGTATGTTTGAAACAAGATTTTGATTTCTCATGATTAATGATTCAAATAAATTGAGGTTCAACCGAGTAACTAACAGAGTTACAGATCCATGACAATTTTTCGATGTATTCATGAAACATTATTTGATATACTCACGTTTTAGATATAGTACGGGAGGTAGCGTTGCACTTTCACAAGGAATTTTATACCAAATGAATTTTATTTTAATTAATTGTTTAATAATCAATAATCAAAAAAATGGGCGTCAGTCGCCGCGGAGCTAGAAGTTACAGTATGTGAAAGTTGTTGAAAAAAAATAATAGTTTGAAAACTAAAGAACACGC
This sequence comes from Gonioctena quinquepunctata, assembly GCA_018342105.1. Classification (NCBI taxonomy): domain Eukaryota; kingdom Metazoa; phylum Arthropoda; class Insecta; order Coleoptera; family Chrysomelidae; genus Gonioctena; species Gonioctena quinquepunctata. The sequence goes on along the minus strand of JAFIRS010007054.1, from coordinate 7,594 downwards.
TTTGATAGAAAACTAAACTAAAAAGTAGAGAATAATTTCAAATGAGTTTGAAATACAGTGATAAACAACAAATGTATTTCATCGTAAAAAATCGTGGGGTGCTTGATGTCAATTGTTGTTAATATTTCATGGACAGATATTGGTAAAAGAAAAATCATTATGAAAATATCTCAAAAAGCACCCCACGCTTTCTTACGAAGAAATAAATTTGTTGTTAATCACTGTATTCTTATTTCAAACTCATTTAAACTTATTTTCTACTTTTCTGTTTAGTTTTCTATTAAAGCGTGTTCTTTAGTTTTTAAACTATTATTTATTTTTAAATTTTCTGTTTTGTTTTCTATTAAAGCGTGTTTTTTAGTTTTTCAAACTATAATTATTTCTATTTAATTGTTTTAACTATTATTCTCCAATTTTGAATAAGATCGGAGCATAATCATAAAGCTCGTCCGCCATTTTGAAGCCGCCATCTTGAATCCTTCAATTTTGACAAAATAATCATAATTTCCGACCCCAAAAACCCCCACATACCAATTCTGATTAGAATTGGACCATAATCATAAAACTCGTCCGCCAGTTTGGAGCCACCATCTAGAATTTTCCAATTTCCACAACAGAATCATAATATTGGACCTCAAAAACCCCCACATACCAATTTTGAATGGAAGCGGACCATAATCACAAAACTCGTTCTCCATTTCGGAGCCGCCATTTCGAATTTTCCAGTTTTGACAACAGAATCACATTCTCTGACCACGAAAATCCTCAGATACCAAATTTGGAGCGAATAGGACCATAATCACAAAACTCGTCCGCCATATAGGAGCCGCCATAGTGTTTTTTTCCCAAACAAAAATTTCTTAATGCATTGTCACCGGAGTAATGTACACCTGCCAAATTTCAAATCATTCGTACGTCTGGAAGTGGGTCAAAATCGCGTCCAAAGGAGTCGGTTACAAACAAACAAACATGCAAGTGAAGCTTATATAAAGCGTGTAATAAATAATAGTTTTTAAAATTTAGAAACCAGACTAAAAATAAGAAGAAAATATACTATTTAAAAAAAGCGTGGGGTGCATGGTATCGCCTCGGCCAACAATTTCCTGTGATCTGAGACATTTCTTACTTTACTGCCCTAGGTGTGGAATGTACTATATAATTATTGATACCATGCACCCCACGCTTTTTTTTAAATAAAATAAGTTTTTTTCTTAGTCTCTATTTTTTTAGTCTGGTTTTCTATAAAAGCGTGTTTTTTATTTTTTTTAAACTATTATTTATTTCCTACTTTTTAATGTGGTTTATTCATAAAAGCGTGTTTTTTAGTTTTTTTTAAAATATTATTTTTATTATTTTTTTGCAAATTAAAAAATGGAATAATTCTATCAAATTAGGTAATCATAATCTCCGACCCCAAAAACCCCCACATACCAATTTTGAATAGAATCAGACCATAATCACAAAACTCGGCCGCCATTTCAAAGCCGCCATCTTGAATTTTTCAATTTTCACAGAAGAATCATAATATTTGACCCCAAAAACCCCCAGATACCAATTTTGAATAGAATCAGACCATAATCACAAAACTCGTCCACCATTTTGGAGCCGCCATCTCGAATTTTTCAATTTTGACGAAAGAATCATAATCTCCGACCACGAAAACCCTCAGATACCAATTCTGAAGCAAATCGGACCATAATCACGAAACTCGTACGCCATATTGGAGCCGCCATTTTGTTTTTTCTTCACACAATTTCTTAATGCATTGTCACCGGAATTATGTGCACCTGCCAAATTTCAAATCATTCGGACGTCTGGAAGTGGGTCAAAATCGCGCCCAAAGGAGTCGGTTACAAACATACAAGTGAAGCTAATATAAAGCGTGTAAAAATATTATACTAGTATTTTCATACCGTGCCAAAACTTATCAGATCATTTTCAACCAAAAATAATAAGCTCTATTGACCAGAGCGGATGATAAGTCAGTCACGTATACCGGTTGTCCCAGGGGTGCGTGCAAGCTCCATAATATTTTTCTATCTAAGTTATCGACTCCAAATCAAATCAAAATATACTTTTTCTACGACAACCTCGATAAAAGTTCATTTTATAACCGTAACTTCAATCATAAACAAGCACATTTTGTACAGAATTTCATTTTTGCATCGGTTGCTAGGCAAGTTGCTAAGCAACAAATGCGAAATGGAATATTTCGTGTTAGGTCTAGGTTCACTCTAAAATCACGACGACTACGGCTTGTCAAACTATGACGTCCAGCGACTAATTGATGAAATGTCAGCAGATCATTTCTGTCAAAGTTTTAGTAGGTAACGAGTCATTTCATGTTGTTTCATAAAACTATTAATTAAAATGGAAACTGATAGTGATATTGACTTAGATTTGACACCTCCGAACATAATAGAAGCAGCGAAGGTAACAACACTGAATTTATTACCGGAAACGTCGAAGAGTTTGTATCAACGCGCTTATAACCTTTTTTTGGAATGGAAGGTAGATCAAAAGACAAAATCGTTTACCGAGAACGTTTTAATGGCTTATTTTGGCAACTTAGCCAAAAAAATTTAAAGTTCCACTTTGTGGTCACACTTCTCAATGCCGAGAACGACACTTAGTATCTATAATGATATAGATTTTGCCAAATATTTGAAACTGAAAGCATTCCTCAAGCGGCAGTCTAACGGCTACAAACCCAAAAAGTCAAAGATCTTTACAGCAAATGACATCGATAATTTCATTGAACAGGCTCCAGATAAAATATATTTGGCAACAGAAGTAAGTTTTGTATTTCCATTTGATGAAAAATATGTTTAAGTAAACTAATTTACATTGTAGGTTGCATTAGTTATGGGAGTAATGGGTGCATGTAGAAGACATGAATTACATCAAATGAAAATTACTCATTTCAATGATCTTGGTTCAGCTGTGTTAGTAACAATACCAGACAGTAAAACCAAAATAGTACGAAATTTTACTGTAACTGGCAAATTCTACGAAATTTATAAAAAATACGTAAATCTTCGCCCCTCAAAATGCTAATGGTCTATGGTTTCTCATTAATTATCAAAAAGGAAAGTGTACCATTCAGAGAATAGGTCTGAATAAGTTTGGAGCTATGGGAAAAGACATTGCCAAGATTTAAAATTGCCAAATTACGAATTATATACTGGGCACTGCTTTCGCCGATCCTCCGCAACAATTCTTGTTGATGCTGGACGACATAACCACGTTAAAACGCCACGGTGGCTGGAAATCTACACAGTCGCTGAGGGATATATTGATGAATCGAAGAAAGTAAGTTCGACATAGCAAAAGAATTGCAAATGCAATACAGAACATACCATCAGGCATACCAACGAATTTGAAATGGAAAATTGCGAGAAGCCGTTACTCAACGTCGACAAATTATCAATTTCGAAAAGAATTAAGTATTCAGCAATCAAGTTCTCCAATATAATATTCTATAATTGCAATTCAACTCAATTAGATTGCACATTCAACTTCAATTAGATACATACTACATTTATAGGCTTCTATTTTATGTGTCCTATTAGAAATAGCAATAAAGAAAAATATTTATATTTCTCCAATTTATATTTTAATTCTGATGAAAGCCCATTAGCGGCAAATTGAGTAATGAAATATCATCAGTTGATTTCTTTCAAAGTTTTTGTCAATGTATGCATGTATTAGACAGGGCTGAAGTCCCCTATTGAAGCAGTAGAGGTGAAACTATTCCTGAAACTCGAAGTTTTCTAATCGAAGAATTAACAATCTAGAACTCAAAACGTACAAATATCAGCAAAATCGAAAAATTTGAGAGGAAGTCAAAGGAAAATAATATAATAATTTTGATTAAGAACCAAACCAGAGCAAAAACAACAGCCTACATCAAAAAGGAAATAAAAAATAGTTGATGTAAATATCGCTTAAGGTGATTTTAACAATTTTTACCCACTTGGAAAACACAACCCTCCTATCAAAGTCGAATTCACCTCATTCTTGGAAAAGGAGAAGTGCTGAAAAACGCTAGAAATTTGAAAGGAACTGGATTTCGATTGCTAGAGACCTTACGATCAAACAAAGACAAGAAAATAGCATTTTGAGGAAACATCTGAACCTAGCCAGAGGAAATAAGGAAGAACTGCTACATAAAAAGGAAATCGGCTACATGTGAATGGTGAAATATATACAGTGGAAGATCTTGAAGGTAAGGAAGAAGAAACTACAAACGAGATTTCAGAAAACCCCAAAGTGCCCCTAGTACGCCAAATACCAGAAACATCAAGGGAACGCCAAAGTTTTCAAAATTGTATGACCCAATCTACGAAGAACCAACCCAAAAATAAATACTCCAATACAACAACTCCCCTGGGAAATCAACAAAAGAGGTAGGAGAAAAAAATGAAACTACGTTTTTTTTCTTATTTGTAAAATTAACAATCCTACAGTTCACCAAGACATTCTATAAATTGTGAAATGTATTATTTGGAATAATTGAACGGGAAAAAACTACTATATAGACAAAAATGAATCAATATTTAAGAGATATCAACCATACACCCATAGTTACGAAAGAGATCTATTCTAAAAGGAACTAGACTCAATTGGTACACATGAATTTGAATATTTCAACTTGATCCATATGAATGTAAGAAGCATTTCTAAAATTTGATGAGTTCAAGTAAATTTTTGAACAGTTTAAAGAAAATTGACTGTACTGTACATTATTTGGAAACATGGCAAATAGAAACACTGTTTTATTAACTTTGGATGGTTTTGATATACTTTGTAGAAGGGGATTATCAACCAAAATGATGGGTTAGGTGTTTATATGTTGGAATTCACTGAATCATGTTTAAAATTTGAAAATAGATGAAATGCAAAGTAATACAAACTGAAAATATCTGAATAATAAATCATTTTTGATAACATCTCTATATGACCACTTTAACATCAAAAATAAATTTTTGGTCTGAAGAATTATATTCAAGTATTTGGAAACGAATACTTGTTACAATTTGTTTTTTTGGAGTACAATATCGATATAAAACTGACAAAAGTAAATCCAATGAATATCTTGGGTCATTGGGGAGAATTTGATTTCATATCAAAGATGAACTCTTTACAAGAATACATAATAACTCAAATCCTGTCTGATCTATATTCCCCGAAAACCAAACATATTATTGATGGAGCCCACAGTTCCGAAACTCTGTATAACTGACCACCTTTCCCGTAATCATAAAAATCTTTTCAAAAAAATTGGGTTCAGAAACAACAGTTCAGCATTATATATAAAAGTATACAGATAATGAAAAACGCGGGAAAAAATTCAGAATATAGATTGGACCCTACTATAATGCTTACAAAAGAGTGTAGGAACGAAACTTTTTGTAGATCAAATAATAAAGTAATAGATGAAATGTACCGTAACAAAAAAAATAATCATAAAGAAAAAGAGACAGAATGGATTTCTAGTGTTTAATAAAGACTATAGGAAAGAGAGAGACTCACAAATTTCACAAAAAAAAAAAACCAAAATGGAGTTTGAAAGTTGGTTTCAAATTACAGAAACAAACTGGGTTTACCCCGAACTACGAAAAAAAAGTACTTCAGCGATAAAATTGTACAAATGTGAGGGAACTCAAAACAACTCTGGAACGTAATAAATGAAATAAGTAATAATAAAAGAAACAAACTTATAAATGAAATAAAACCTGGGGATGATCCGTTGTAACAGATGTCCCATCATGTGAAAACAATTTAACAGATATTATGGAACGTAGGGGAAAATCTTCAGTAAAAGAAAAACCTTCCTAGTATATCCCGGATTAATGGAAAATAGTTATGGAAAACGGAAAAATGAAGAGAGAAATAAAAAAAAATTTTAAAAATTAAGGCCGGAATGATGGGTTAGAGAGAAACGGAAAGTTTTGCTTTTTATTTTCTGAACCGCTAGCTCACCCCATCAATCAGGGGTATCTAAATGGGAGAATGGCCCACAATTTTAAAAACTCATAAAACCTTTTTTAAAATGTAGTTTGAACCAAATGGTAAATTACAGGCCCTATCAGTTCATTTCAAAATAAAAAAAGATCTCGAAAACCATTAAAGTTAGACTATCTGATTGAAAAAAAAATTTATTTAAGTGGCAGTCGATTTAAACGGAACAAACCCACCGAGGATGGGGGATTTCGTCCCTTTACTAAAAATATTGAACTCTAGATAAAAGAACCAAAAAAGGTTTTTCTTTTAAAAAAGCTTTGATACTGTGACCCCCCAAATTACAGAAGTTTTAGAAACATTGGTATCGGAAATGTCCCAATTTGTGAAAACAATATATGATGAAACCAATATGTCAAAAAAAAAAATTGGGGTGTTTTCCCTATTTAAATTTTGGGCCCCAAAAGAAACAACTGGGCCCCTTTTATTTCCCTTTTAAAAAAAACAATCTCTAAAATTGATGTTGGGGAGATATAGTTTCGCTGACAAAGAAATTTTTTTATATAAGTAAATTAAGAACAAATTTTGGCAAAAATGTTTCGAAAACGTAAAATTGATGGATAAAAATTTATTGACTAAAAATTCCCCGACAAAATAAATATATTACATTCCATGCATTTGAAACCAACTATGTATCCCTGAAAATTGAAAAACCGCTATGAAATCCAAAGAACGGATAAAAAAAATATTTGGGAAATCTGATAAACATCTAGATGGGATAAACATATAGAAACTATCACCAGAAATCTTAGATGTTTAGTATAAATTCAAACTCGAGGACGATACTGTTTGAATAAACTAAAACAGTTCAGCCTGGGGTTCGATTGAACTTTTATATGGGTAAGGAGCGATGAATTACAAAAAAAAAAAAATTCACTTCAAAAAAACTCAAAAAATTTGATGAGGCCTCATAACCCATCATGGGTTTACAATGAAGCCCAGGTTTTGACATAAAAAATTGTTTTCCGCTCCATCTGGCACCAAAAAAAAAAAACGGAAATTCCTTTCCCCCAAAAATAATACGAATTTATTTTAAAAAAATTTCTAGAAAACCGTTGGCCAAAGGTTTTCCTCTAACCTAGAATTAAAAACACCCGAAAACCAACAAAAAAATTTAAAATATCCAGAATTCAAAAAAAAAAATCAATGGATTCATCCCAAACCTTCCCGCATGTCCAAAAAAAAGATATGCGTTTAAAAATCATTTTCTAAAAATTTTTTTAATTTATTTTGTTTTATCCTAGTTTTAACCTAGTTTTATATATACATTTTAATCAACTTTCATTTTAATCTTTTCTACATTTTTTCTTTTTTTTTTTATATTTTTTCTTAAAATTTTATCTATACATTTCATTTAACCCTTTTTTTCTTTTCACAACTCCCCTATATATTTTATTTTCATGCATTTCTACCTTTTTTTTATATACTTCCCCAACATATTTATACATACAATTCATCTATAAGTCCCATCTTCATTTTTGGTTTTTATATATATATATATATATATATATATATATATATATATATATATATATTTTAATTTTCCCTTTTAATATTTAGCCCCCAAGGT
>JAFIRS010007053.1:0-28825 GCA_018342105.1 Gonioctena quinquepunctata | reverse complement strand
CAAACCTACCAACTATGAAATGAAGTTAAATAAAAGCTTGTAAAAGCTATCAGTCGTCTTAATTTTTGTATCTTTAGCTATTGGTAAAGATAGAGTCATTGTGAAAAGTAAGTAGAGAGTACTCCACGCTTTGTTTAGATTAAAGTAAATTTTTTGGTCAATAACTTTATTTTTATTATTTTCTACTACAAAAGCGTATTTATCAAACGATCCGACTCTGTGAGAACTTCGATGAATAGGAGAGCATTTTCCAAGTGGAAATGCACATTTTCCACCTTATGCCATTGCTGCAGTTTTGATCATAAGATGTCTATGACTTTTTGTCATATCCGAAATTCGTTTTTTTCAAAAGATCCGACTTTGTGAGAAAAATTACTTTTTTTTTAAATTTTAAATTTTATCGTATTTTTTCAAAAGCTAAAACTTTCCAGAACTTTAGTGAAGATGGAAATTAAATTCAGGTGGAAATGCATATTTTCCACTATTCACCAGCTGTTTTGATCATGAGATTAGTTTTTTCAGTTTTAAAACTGGTTTTTAGTGTTTTTTTCAAAAGCTTTAACTTTCACCATACGCCATCGCAGCAGTTTCGATCATAAAACGGCAAAACCAGTTTATAGTTTTTTTTATGTATTCCTCTGTGAATGATTAATTTTTCATGAAAGAATTCATCAACATTCATAATGAAATGTTTTTTTTTGTCTTTGCTGGAATTTGTAATTTGACGGATATAATCACATTTAATAAAATTAGATGGCTGCCAAGTTCACATAGTTCAAAATTGGATAGATTCGGTTCTCATTAGGCATTCATTAATCGAAAGGAATACAAACACTTTTTTTTAGAATATTAGTAATGCTTGTTCTGAAGATGTAGCTGAAAATGTATATTAAAAACATCCTCCCCCCCCCCTCTTTCTCAGCCCAACATGATGTCATTGGTGTACCTGAGAATATTCTTTAACATGTTAATCCTCGCTATGAACGAGAAAAAATCATACTATTGGGACCAGAGTTCTTTTTTTCTTAAAAGCACTGATTTTGTCAATTAAAATGTTAATACAATTGAATTTGGGCAAAAAAAAATTGGACAGCTGATTTTTGAAGAGAAATAAATGAGACATTACATGGGTACCACCCAGTCTGGAAAAAAAAGGAAACATTTGGACCACGTATGTCTAATGTAGAGTTTCTTGTTTTTCTGAAACTCACAATGCTACAAAATATTTAGTTGTCATGATGATTTTATTCAATTAATGATTGTAATTTCTGATTATAAATGATTTGCTAAAATATTGCTTTTTCCCAACCAGCAAACAGCGATGTATTCTTGGGGCTGGTAATTTTTCATTGTCATAACGTTAACATTGAAGCGATTAGTCATATAGCACCCACCCGGTCTGAAACTGGATGTTGCTGTGTGTCATTACCCTGATTTCTCGCGGTCCCAAAAATATGCTGAAGTGAGGCATCGGTGAAATGCCATGCGGAGCTTAACTGTTAACTTGCATGAAATTTCTTCCCAACAAATAATTTTGTTTGAATGTTTTTATAAAACTCGCACATATTATAATCAAAGTTTTTTACACTGCCATAGTTTAACCGATAGAAAGGCATCCTGCTTTGGAGTCTGCAGTGCAATTCTCGTTACACCGTAACACAAGTTTAGTATATTCTCATTATCCAATTCATGAGCTCTTGTGGCATTTGGAGTCATATATCTAATAGTACTGCATCAACTTTTTGGCCATCCAAAATTTCCAGTATTGTTTTCTGTGCTCTCTCTTCTTAAAATCGCTATTACCTACCTAGAAGTGTTGTATCCTGGAAGAGAATTGCAATTGAAAGTTGAAAAATCTAATTTTCTGTCTTGAAAAAAAAGAAACTTTGTTGGAAAATATTCCTAGTTTTTATCAATATTTTAGTTGAAGAGATATTTAATTCTGTGAAACATATGTCATATGATTATTAAAACTATTGGCTTCTTCCCGCAGACCTTGAAACATTTTGAATTCCCTATGAAAAATAATTTAGAGGAAAAATTTTATAATCTTAGTTTGAATGCTTGAAAATATAGAAAAAAAGTTCATAATGGCAAGATTAGCTCTTATGGAGTTTTGGTTTTCAGTTTTTCAATTATAATTTGGCAAGTAATAGTCATACCTAAATACCAAAATTCATTTCAAATGGGTCCATTTGTTGGATAGCTATCACTCTGTCTTTTGTTGAGCTATAACTTTGTACTGGTATCTTCGATTTGGATGATTCTTCTTTTATCAGATAGGGTATCCCTCATAGTTGATCATATTTGGATTTCGAATGGAATTATCCACCCTTACGGGTAGAAAAATAGGGGTTAATTGGTTTTTCACTTGTGAACATTGGCACACATATGTAGTTGACAATGACAGATCGCTAGTGTCATTATCACAATCATTATATTCTATGAGAGGATGGAATGATATACAAAGTAATGAAATAAACTAACCAGAACAACAAAAATAATTTATATTACAACAAATAGTAAAAGTAGATAATCATATTATTTAACTGGTAATAGTTGAAGTAAGGTGGGTAAGTAAGTATTTTGGAAGTAATCAAAAAACAAGCAGTTAGTAATTAGTAGATTTCAGCCACAAAATTGAAAATAAAACTTTTACAACAATTGAACCAAATGCGAACTGAAGTAAAAATAAAATAAACCTTCTTAGTCTCAATAAAAGCTCCTAAACTAATGTAAGTAATTAATTTTGAGTCGGCGCCAAACAAACAATCAACGAAGATCATTGAATTACTTCAAAAAAATTATCAGAATGTCACCGTCCAACTCGATGCCATCATTTTACGCCTTACCTAATTCATTTGCTTGTTTATTTGGCGCCGACTCAAAATTAGTTACTTACATTAGTTTAGGAGCTTAGTTATTGAGACTAAGAATGTTTATTTTATTTTTTACTTTTCAGTTCCGTATTTCGTAGGTTTAATTTTTTGTTAAAAAGTTTTTATTTTGAAATTTGCATTTGAAATCGTGGATAGTGAAATTTGATAATTTTATGTGGTATTATTAAGTGATCGTCGTTCTGTGTTTTCTGTGTATAAACTTTTATAAGACAATTAGGTATATTTGTGATAAAAATTGGAAAAGAAGGTAAGAACGAAATATTCATTTATTTGAGATATTGGGGTATTACTGTACCTAAGTCCCTTTGGGAAGTTATATTGTGAAGTTGAGTATGATTTAATATCCATTAATATGTTTAGTAACAAAAATAGTAATAACGAAAAGTATGGTTATGTTGTAGAAGAATGGATATATTATTTCTGATAATACAATCAATAGATTCAAAAGACCATTGCCTATCTATTTTGAATTGAATTTACTCGAAAATGCATTACTGAAAATCTTATATATTCATTGAGTTTCCGAACACTGATGTTCTCTTTATACTCAGATAATATTGCCTTGTGCTATAAAACATTTTCTTTCTAAATAAGTTGATACCTGTTGGACAAACCAATGGCTTCTTGAGATACGACCCAAAATTAATTAATTTTCAAATAGTTATTGCCAATACATCTGCTGTGTAAGCTAAGTTCTGAGAATACAATTTTTATTGGTGTCAGCCCAAACAAAACAAACTTCCAATAAAGATTCCCTTCCAGTGGTCATTCATACTTTTTCTTGTGGAGTGTAGTGTATATTATCTTACCAATATTTGTAGGTAAATGACTATTTTATACATGTATGTTTCAGATGTCTGGGAATAAATGTGCCTACTACAATTGTGGGCTTTCAGCCCGGAATAATCCTTTGTTGAGACTATTCCATTTTCCAGTGAAAGATACCGCTAGATGTAAACGTTGGATATTACTCTCATGTATTATATCTCCCTTTTCCAATTATGAGTAATATTATTGTAGAAATATATTAAAGCCTTCCAAGAAGCATTTATTTATTGAAAAAGATTTAATAAATCCCAAGTAACTTTCTTAGCAAAAAAATAGGATTGCTGGAAGTTCATCTTTAGACAATGTTATAGCTATTAATATTCCATTTTCACTACGAATTGTGTTTCAATTATAAAATTCGGCGATACAGCAATACGTTCAAAGTCTGCTAATAGATGGTACAAAAAAAAACCATTTTTCAAATACACAAATTTTTTCCTTTTTAAAGGCGAAAAAGGCTCATTTGACCTCTCATGGAAATGTTATTTTTGAGACTCGATCCATTCGATGGGAAAATTGAGAGAATGCTCTACTAATTTCATTAATATTCCATTTTCACTACGAATAGTATTTCAGGTGTAAAATCGGGCAATAATGCAATACTCACGTTTCTTCAAAGTCTGCTGATCGACTTTCACTTATAAAAAGCATTGGTATCCAGTGGTTTTCAGAGATTTTTTTTTTTTCGATATTGCCATATCTTCCTGAGCAGATGAATATATATATATATATATATATATAGTACGAGAAGGAACTTCGAAAGGTTTCTATCTTTAGGTCTACTGACTTCTGGAAACTTTCCTGTTTTCACACTAGATGGCAGTACAAAAAAACATTTATCAAATACACAAATTTTTTACTTTTTAAATGCGAAAAAGGCTCATTTGACCTCTCATAGAAACGTTATTTTTGAGACTCTTTTCATTGATCCGCAAATTGGGAGAAGATCTACTTTTATTAATATTCCATTTTCACTACGAATTGTGTTTCAGTTTTAAAATTCGCCAATACTGTAATACCATTGTATATATATATATATACAATGGTACAAATTTCTAACTTTTTAAAAGGCGAAAAAGAAAAATGCTCATTTGACCTCTCATAGAAACGTTATTTTTGAGACTCGATCCATTCCATGGAAAAATTGAGAGGAGGCTCTACTAATTTTATTCATATTCCATTTTCTCTACGAATTGTATTTCACTTATAAAATCCGGCAATAATGCAATACTCACGTCCTCTAAAAGTCTGCTAATCGACTTTCACTTATAAAAAGCATTGGTATCCAAAGATTTTTGGGAAAAAACCTTTTTTTTCTATTTTATCGATATTGCCATCTCTCCCTCAGCAGATGAACTCAATCTATAGTACGAGAAGGAACTTCGAAAGGTTTCTATCTTTTGGTCTACTGAATTCTGGAAACTTTCCTCTTTCCACACTAGATGGCAGACAAAAAAAAACATTTATCAAATACACAAATTTTTCACTTTTTAAAGGCGACATAGGCTCATTTGACATCTCATAACAACGTTATTCTTGAGACTCGATTCATTCTATACGAAAATTGAGAGAATGATCTATTTTTATTAATATTCCATTTTCACTACGAATTGTGTTTCAGTTATAAAATTCGCCAATACTGCAATACTCATGTCCCTTCAAAGTCTGCTAATCGACTTTCAGGTATAAAAAGCATTGGTATCCGATGGTTTTTAGGAAAAAACATATTTTTTATATTTCATCGATATTGCCATCTCTTCCTTTGCCGATGAACTCAATCTATAGTACGAGAAGGAACTTCGAAAGGTTTCTATCTTTTGGTCTACTGAATTCTGGAAACTTTCCTCTTTTAACACTAGATGGCAGTACAAAATAACATTCATCAAATACGCAAATTTTTCACTTTTTAAAGGAGACAAAGGCTCTTTTGACCTCTCATATAAACGTTATTTTGGAGGCTCGATCCATTCGATGGGAAAATATGAGAAAGCTCATTAATATTCCATTTTCACTACGAATTGTACTTCAGTTATAAAATCCGGCAATAATGCAATAATCACGTCCCCTCAAAGTCTGCTAATCGACTTTCACGTATAAAAAGCATTGGTATCCTATGGTTTTTAGGAAAAAACGAGAAGGAACTTCGAAACGTTTCTATCTTTTGGTCTACTGACTTATGGAAACTTTCCTCTTTTCACACAAGATGGCAGTCCAAAAAAACCATTTATCAAATACACAAATTTTTCACTTTTTAAAGGCAACAAAGGCTTATTTGACCTCTCATAGAAACGTTATTTTTGAGACTTTATCCATTCGATGGTAAAATTTTATTAATATTCCATGTTCTCTACGAATTGTATGTATTTCAGTTATAAAATCCGTTAATAATGCAATACTCACATCCCTTCAAAGCCAATCGACCTTCACTAATTAAAAGCATTGGTAGAATAGAATACTTTATTTAACTATGTTATATACAGATGCATATTTATAGCAGGTCAAGGGTTCAGACTGTAGTTAATAAAACTAAACGAAATAGTATATGTCAAGATGGTTTTGAGGAAAAAAATGATTTTTTCATATCTTTTCGATATTGCCATCTTTCCCTCAGCAGATGAACTCAATCTATAGTACGAGAAGGAACTTCGAAAGGTTTCTATCTTTTGGTCTACTGAATTCTGAAAACTTTCGTATTTTTACACTAGATGGCAGTCCAAAAAAAACTATTTATCAAATACATAAATTTATCACTTTTTTAAGGCGAAAAAGGCTTATTTGACCACTCATAGAAACGTAATTTTTGAGACTCGATCCATTCGATGGCAAAATTGAGAGAATGCTCTACTAATTTTATTAATATTTCATTTTCACTACGAATTGTATGTATTTCAGTTATAAAATCCGGCAATAATGCAATACTCACGTCCCTTCAAAGTCTGCTAATCGACCTTCACTAATAAAAAGCATTGGTATCCGATGGTTTTGAGGAAAAACATTATTTTTTCATATATTTTTGATATTGCCTTCCTCTTCCTCAGAAGATGAACTCAATCTATAGTTCGAGTAGGAACTTCGAAAGGTTTCTATCTCTTGGTCTATTGAATTCTGAAAACTTTCGTTTTTCACACTAGATGGCAGTCAAAAAAAAACATTTATAAATACATAAATTTATCACTTTTTAAAGGCGAAAAAGGCTTATTTGACCCTCATAGAAACGTAATTTTTGGGACTCGATCCATTCGATGGGAAAATTGAGAGAATGCTCTACTAATTTTATTAATATTCCATTTTCACTACGCATTGTATTTCAGTTATAAAATCCGGCAATAATGCAATACTCACGTCCCCTAAAAGTCTGCCAATGGACTTTCTCATATAAAAAGCATTGGTGTCCAATGGTTTTTAGGCAAAAAATTATTTTTTATACTTTTTCGATATTGCCATCTCTCTCTGGGCAGATGAACTCAATCTATAGTACGAGAAGGAACTTCGAAAGGTTTCTATCTTTCGGTCTACTGACTTCTAAAAACTTTCCTGTTTCCACACTAGATGGCAGTACAAAAAAAACACTTTTCAAATATACAAATTTTTTCACTTTTGAAAGGCGAAAAAGGCTCATTTGACCTCTCATAGAAACGTAGGAAAGTTTGATCAATTATGGATTCATATTACGCACCATTTTCGATTGTTGTTGATTATTGCCTCATTGTCTTGGAGATGAAATTTATCTATTTTTCCGTATCGTGGACTTTCCAAACGTATAAATATTTGTGTGATTGTTCACAGTGAGTAACATAAAATTGACAAACACAAACAGCGCCATTTCTTCAATTTATACTCGATTTGATCTTCACTTGAATTACATCCTCCAAACACTAGCGCCCATGGTGGTTGTTTCAAGAATATTGATAGACAATACTATTTCGTACAACCGAAACATAAATTCAACCTCACTTTTAATGTGATGTTTCAGTAACAATAGGAATCACGCATGTGCCTTTTCTAGAATATTTTGATTTGAACAAACTTAGAAATGAAAAAATGTTTAATGTTTTTCATAATTCGAAATTGAAAACGCCAATTTTTTTATCACATTTAAAACATACTCCCAGTGCGTCTGAATCGTTACTTCACACAGTTCAGTTTTTTACCGCTAGTTGCTTCTAACTGTCGACTATAATTTATTCTGCCTTCGTTTATATATTGTACAAATATTTTTATCATCATAGTATTTCAATTGAAATTGAAACATCATATTAAAAGTCAGCTTGAATTTATGTTTAAGTTGTAAGCAATAAAATTAAATATCAATATCCCTCAAAGAACTGGCGCTTTTGTTTGAGGGAAGTTATTCAAGTGAAGGTCAAATCGAGTTTGAATAGGGAACAGGCATGATTTGATTTTTTTTTGCTTCAGTTCTTCCTCAAAAATTACATGTTGTGAAAATAATTTCTCAAATCCCAAAATTTTGTCGAATATTTCAAATTTAAAGATGCCCCCCGCTTCAAACTCGATTTGACTTTCACTTGAATAACTTCCCCAAACACTAGCGCCAATTGTAATTGTTTCAGGAATATTGATAGTCAATAATATTTGTTTCAACCCAAACAAATTTATCCTCACTTTTAATGTGATGTTCCAGTAACAATTGAAAATGCAATGATGATAAAAATATTAGTAAAACATATAAGAAGTCAGATGAAATTTTAGTCAGTCAGTTCGAAGCAACTAGCGATAAAGGTTTGAACTGTGTGAAGTAACGATACATACGTCCACCAGAGGCGCTAGGAGTACGTTTTTGAATGTGATGAATAAAATAGCGTTTTGAATTATGAAAAATGTCGATCATTTTTTCAAATTCCAAGTTTGTTGCTGAGCTTTCTAGGAGGTAATCTTCATGTGCATATCAAAATATCCTAGAAAACATGCGTGTTTCCTATGTTCTTGCTTCTTCTCCTTCCTGATATTTGGCCAATTCCCTTCGAGAAGTTGGTCAGGCCAATCTTCATGTGTGGAAGGGAGTGTTGTCAAAGATTATTGTTCTACTACTCTTTGTTGTTGTCTCGCCTTAAGCGATACTACTTTCCTAATTCCTACATTTCATTTATATATTGCTTTTGCTTAGTTGTTAAAATCTTACCGATTGTGCAATCTTCGAGTGGACGACATCTACATTCGAAAGGCTGAACCACGTAATTAGTGAACACGTCGTAATATTTCAGTGAAGAAAAGTTGTTTAAACCATATATCTATTAACTACGAATATTGATAACTGGCCAATAAGAGCAATGCAATGAAAGTGAAGTCGATATATGTCTTTTCTTTTCAAATTGGCAGGGGAAGTTACGGCAACCGAACATAATCATCAACCAATACATGTCATTGCTCCATTTTCGCGCATGCGCATCAATTCAACGTTGCTGATTAAAGAGAGTCCGAGCGATCGTCATGCTTCATTTATTTTAGCTTCACATTTTATTATACTTGTACTTAATACATATTTGGTTTAAATCCTTTCTTGATTTCGAAACTGTTGAGGAACCGAAAATACAGAGGTTATATAAGACGATTCGATAAAATCAATAAGAATATACTGTTCCTCTGTATATGACTCCTACAGTATGAGGTGCAAAAAAATGGAAAGAAAACTTGATGAAACATTCAGAAGGTAAAATGAAACTTAATTCGAAACAAAATGATAACTGCCTATTTATTTATTAATGGATGAAATGAATTACAATACCCGAAACCCAAACGCCTCGTTTACTATTAGTTGAAATCCCTGGCACAATTTAATAATATTTTCATAGCGATTCACGGAATATCATAATGATAATGAGGTAAGGATTTTAACTAATAATACACGAGGCGTTTAGATTATTGGGTATTTTTCAATATCCAGTGTACTACTGGATACTGAATACGCTTGAATGAAGAACAAAAAAAATCTGTGACTGAAGTTTACTGCTCGGAGTGCCATCTCTTGGTTTCTGATTTTTTCTCGTTACATTCGGGTTAGAAGAAGATGAAATTGAGCTATTTTCAAAATTTGGTGCCAAAACACTTGCAATATGTTAAGGTTAGACTATTTTTTTGCGAGAAAATCGAAAACAATATCCAAATTATCCAATAATGGAAACGATGGATATAGATGAATCTGTTTCCCAACCTTCAACATCAAGTAAACGAGAAGAAACGATTTCAAAAAAGCACTGTAATCTTCTTTGGTAGATTTTCTCTGGGCATATTCATTATTTTGAAATGACTTCTTTTTTGTTTTTCAGGATTGAGAAATATAGACCTCAAACATTTCAAGAAATAGTAGGAAACGATGATACCCTTACAAGATTGTCGATTTTCTCGAAGTAAGGAAACGTTCCCAACGTCATTATAGCCATACTTATCCTCAATTTATTTATTTCCTTTGAAGTAGTCGAGCATTTCTTTATTATCTATAGGTATTTCACACAAATAGTATATATCATTGTGATATTTTTATTAGGGCCCGCCTGGTAGGAAAAACGACAACAATTTGAGTCTAGCCAAAATTCTACTGGGACCATCTTTCAAAGACGCAGTATTAGAATTGAATGCTTCTAATGATAGAGGCATCGACATTGTTAGAAATAAAGTGAAAATGTCACTTTACCTCCTCCTGGGCGACATAAAATCATCATTTTAGATAAAATAGACAGGTACGAAATTTAATTCTAAAACGAATTTCAGTCATTAAACTCAAATGTATTAGCGCCCTTTACACAATCGCGTGTGTTAAAAGTGCACATGTGAAGGTGTCTGAGAGAAAGGGGAAGCGTGGGGTCAGTCATGAGTGCATTTCCGTGTGTTGTAAATCTGAAAGCTTGTTTGTTTATATACAGATGTGCGACATGGCAGATATACGAACATGTAGTGAAGACGTGATAATAGATTTGATCCCCTTATACAAGTCGTTTCCTTGTCTGTGGAAGATTAAATATGAAGAATATACAAACAAGAACCTAAAAGAGGATGCAAATTAGTTGATTTTTGTAAGGAGAAAGGATTTTCTGAAGCCTGACAGACGCTCAAGTGTTGGCCAGGACCATTCAGATTTGCGACAAGGAAAATGTATGTAGTCCCATTTATTACTAATGCAACATTAAAAAATCCGCTGTGAGACACAACAGAACTTGACTGGTACGGGCCTTGGGAGAATCAATTGAGTGGTCTTGCACCAAACGCGCAGTCCTTGTGTTTCTCCCTTAGAATGATTCTTTTTTTTTGGACATGATACTTTGTAGCACCATAGTAAACTGTCATAAAAGAATGTAGATGCATCTGCGATAGTTAGATTATAAATACTGATCTGTGTGTGGCCTAGTTCTCAACTCATGTATGTTTTCTGGATGTAGTTGTGGAGGATACTTTGTGATTTCTCTTTGCGGTATTTATAGTAAATTTCGATAACACCAGTTGTCCGCTCAGTTCATCCATAAAAAATCTACTTGTTTCCCTAAATCTTACAATGCATGTATATGCTCCAACCCGATATTCCCAGCATTCTTCCTCTATTATTGATTATGTATGTTCTAATATCGCCAACACGTCCTGCAATGTGGTAATGGCTGGTATATCTGACCACGAGGCAATCCTATTCACATTCCCGGTTTTAGGAGCAAAAGATAGAGTGGTGAAACACCTTGGACGCATTTACTCCACGAGTAACTTCAATAAATACGATACCTTGAACTCCGCCACTCAATGGAACACTATCATCAGTCACACCGATCCTTTGACTGATTTCCACACTAAACTGGTGCATAACTTTAATAAAGCTTTCCCTTGTCGCCTCCTGAAAAATAAAAAACACAGAAAACCTTGGATAACTAAAGGTCTACTAATCTCCTCTAAGAACCTACGGTCCCTTCATCATATCAGAAAATTTGTTTCGCCAAATAGTTGGTTTCTCTCTTACTTTAATAAATACAGAACTTTATATAGGACTATTATTCTAGAAGCTAAAAAAAGATATTACAATAACAGATTATTGGAATCTAGAAATAAACAAAAGGAGAGCTGGGCAATAATTAATGACCTAAGAGGAGTAAATAGTGCTCCAACTACACCAGCATACCGTCTTGTAATGAACTAAATAAATATAGTACAGTCGCCTTGAATCTATCCAAAACCATAGCAATCACGGAAGACCCCATGAACTATATGGGAAATGTAACAGTCCAAAACTCCTTCTTCTTTAGTCCCACAGACCGCCATGAATTGAAAGAAGTTTTCGCTGAAATAAAAAACAAAAAAGCATCTGGTTGGGATAAAATATCTATACAAATTTTTGAACAACTACCGATTAGTGCATTGGATGCTCTAGCTGAGGCAATTAACATGTCTTTTGAGAAAGGCACGTTCCCAGGCTGCTTAAAAAACGCTGTTATTATTCCAATATATAAAGGGGGCAATCATAATGACCCCAGTAACTTTAGACCTATCTCTCTCCTACCCGCTCTCTCCAAAATTATCGAAAGACTTGTTAAAAGACGAATTCTATCATTCACGAATAAAAACAATATAATATCAGCGGCCCAATTTGGTTTCCAACGTAACAAATCCACCTCTGATGCCACATTTGAACTTCTCGAGCATCTATACCTAAAGCTTAATGACAATGGTGTTCTGCGATCTATCAAAGGCTTTTGACTGTGTGGATCACAGAATACTGCTGAGAAAGTTAGAAAGATATGGCTTCCGCGATGTGCCCCTGAAGTGGTTCGAGTCTTATCTCTCTAAACGTAGACAGGTGGTCTACTCTAATGGTCTAACCTCTCAGGAGTCTTTGGTGGATTGTGGGATACCACAGGGCTCTGTCTTAGGCCCTTATTATTCCTGCTTTACGTGAATGATCTCGCACTACTGGATATTGCAGGGTAGATTCACCTTTTGCAGATGATACCACCATTCTTTGGCATAATAAAGACACTCATCATTTGAATGCACTAATAGAAAATTACATCCTCAAAGTCAAGAGTGTGCTGACGCCAATCTGTTGTCCTTCAATGTAAATAAAACCACATTCTCACCTTTAAATGTTTGCTAAATCCTATTTCAATAGGTGACAAAAGTCTACACGAATCCTCTTTGACTAAATTCCTAGGGTATATATTGATAATAAGTTGCGTTTAAGGAACATATCTCAAGCTTATGTACCAAACTAGCTAAAGGCTGTTATGCACTTAGAGTCATATCGAAGGAACTCAACCAGACCACGGCAAGAACAACATATTTTGCAGTTATAGAGACCCACCTGAGATATGGGATCTGCTACTGGGGGAACTCAGACAAAGCATCAATTAATAATGTATTTATGCTCCAAAAAGAGCTGTCGGTATATGTGTAGGGCTGGCTTCAGAGATTCATGTCGGCCCTTATTCAAATCACATAGAATATTGACCCTTACCTGCATATTTATACTAGAGACGTTTGATGTTTAAAAACATAAGCTAAATAAAAACTCCATAAGAAATCCTCGCTTTCAGACTAGACAGAAGGATAATATTGATCTTCCTAAGCCCAACACTACACAAGTTAAGAATTCACTGATTTATAACTCAAAAAAAGTTTTTAATCATCTACCTCAGAATATCAAAATTCTAAATTCAGAAAGAAAAATCAGGAAAAGTGTCAAAGAGTTACTGTTGGATAAGGCATATTACACTTTGGATGAGTTTTTTAACGATACGCCTTAAGTGTAAAACTCATGCGATGATTTTGTAGTTTTAAGTGTACCTTAGTACTGTATAGTAGGCAGGCGTGGCCTTAAATGTATGTTTTTATTTTAATTTTTTTTAGTATTTGTTTATACAGATTAATCCTATCTCATCTCATTCTTTCGACTAATGTTTTACTTCCACATTTATACTTCACTTGTATACTTGTACTTTTATTTTGTTAATGTTTATTTATGACACTTTGTCAATAAGAAGCTATTCTTGGACAATAAAGTATTGATTGATTGATTGATTGATATAAGAAAGTTGATACCGACTTTTGGCGCACCCTGTATAGCTGTACGACTAAAAATATTTCAGTTAGAACAGACCAGATCCATTATGACATCATGCCAAATTTCAAGTCCCCAATCCAACTGCGAGTTGAAAAACCTCTAATGTACTTCCTACGTAAATCACGCTGTATATAAGTCAGTGTTAGTATGTTTTCCTTTTTGGTTTATAGGTCAAGTACACGGAAGGCGGCCTGGAAGCCATTGTATTCACAGCTCAGGGAGATATGAGGCAAGCTCTGAACAATTTACAGTCCACCCACAACGGTTTTGGAGAAGTCAACTCGCAGAATGTATTCAAAGTTTGCGATGAGCCGCATCCCATGCTTATCAAAGACATGCTGAAGAATTGCATGGAAGGAGACATCAGGAAAGCATACAAGGTGATTGAACACCTCTGGAATCTGGGATATGCGGCGGAAGACATCATCAAGAACATCTTCAAGGTGTGCAAGAACATGGACATAGAGGAGGCTTTGAAGCTGGAATTTATAAAGGTAAGTCTTCCGGATTTGTTAGATTGGTACGTTTATCAACGTGTTTGTTGTTCAGGAAATTGGACTGACACACCAGAGAATAGTGGATGAATTGTGCTCTCTTCTCCAAATCTCCAAATGTCCGGTTTACTGTCAACATTATGCAAAGCAGCCAAAGGCAGCCAAATCTAATAAATTGTTTTTTTTTTTATCCGAATCGTGTGCAGAGAAATTTGTTAAATATATTTTTTCAATAAACTATGAAATCCATAATATATCTTTGTTGGGCCTGTGATGGGCTGTAACTTCAAAAGTATTCAAGAGGGACAAACATTTATTAGCACCTTTAGTTATTTTATTCCCCTGGTAGCCTATTTACGAGTCGTTGATTTTTTATTGATGTCAGTCAGAAAGGTAGATTTCAGGAAATATTTATTTTGAAATTATACCAATAATCAAGCTGAAAAAATGGTACATATATTCATTGGAAAACACAAACAGCCAGGGCCGGCTAATACATATAGGCAAACTAGGCAGCTGCCTAAGGCAGCAAAATATATGGGCGTGACGGCGGCTTTTTACAAGCTTCTATTTAGTTTTACCTGTTCCAGTGTCTGTCTGTAATCAAATCTTGCAAGTTAAATTTGACCCACTTCTAGTTGGCTGATTAACGTGAAATTTGGCAGGTGTTCATAGTCCCCGTGACAATGCATTATATAATTTAAGGTAAAAGAATCTTAGAAAATAATCAAGGAAGCACAAAATCACCCAATATGTTGTGGTGTATCACTTCTTCAAAATGCTGAACAAGCAGATATTACCGATAAGCAGACCATTAGCAACCTTTTTGGTGAGTACTTTTCAACTGTGAGTAACAACATATCCAAACCTGACACCCAGAATATAAATTACATTTCACCATCCCTACAGAGTATTTATCTGTATCCAACAACTAAATTCGAGATCGAAGAAGTTATTAGAAAAGTTTGTAAGAAAAAATCTTCAGGGATGGACGAAATTCCGGGCCATGTCATAAAAAAGGTAGCCAATTTGATTTCTGAGCCACTGAGCCATATCGTGAACACTTCGTTCATTGAGGGGAGTTTTCCAAACATCTTGAAATTTTCAAAAATTTTACCTATTTACAAAAACAAAGGTTCTCGCGAGGATTGTTCCTCCTATAGACCAATATCCTTACTCAATCAGTTTTCCGAAATCTTGGAATATTGCTTTTATCAAAGGTTATATGACTTTTTTGAGACATTCAGATTATTTTCACACAGCCAGAATGGTTATAGAAAAAATAGATCTACTATTACAGCTATTGATCAGCTTATCAGGCACGTAGTTGAAATGTTAGACAAAAAACAGCAAATTTTAGGCTTATTCTTTGACATGAGCAAGGCATTCGATCTTGTTGACCATGCAGTGCTGTTGCATAAACTGCAGATCTATGGAATACGTGGTTCTGCACTGAATTGGCTTACGTCTTACCTAGCAGGTCGGAGTCAGATGGTCAGTGTAAATGGGACAAGTTCGAGTGTAAAAAGTGTATCAATTGGAGTTCCACAAGGCTCCATTTTGGGACCACTTTTATTTTTAGTTTTCATTAGTGTATAGTGTAGAAACTCGCACAGTGCGAACGTATGTCAGACATCTCCCGTTAAAAATCGCTCAAAACTTGTGGAAATATGTGCTCATTCTATTGTGAAAAGTGAGAAAACTTAGGTTTGAATCGAGAGTAAGTGAAATATCATTGTGGAATTTTCACAACTTCCCCTAAAACTCCAAGAAAACACAATCATCATCATGCCCCTCACAAGAGAACAACAGAATGAAATCAGAAATGTCGCCGACGTGGTAATAAAGCAACTGTGTAAGAGCAATCTTTGTTAACATGCTGGTCGAGAAAGTATCAGCCGCCGTGGTGGCACTTCTAAACAGAAACTGAACAATCTCGAAAAACTGTGACCGATTTAAAACCGAAATTGTTGAAATAAAGAGCAGCCATGAAAGAAGATAACGGAATTAGAAAAACTTATAAATGACCTGGGCAAAAGATGGTATCTTTTACACCCAACAGAAATCATCACTGAACTGAACGAAATGAGGCGTCGTAAAAAAAACATCCTAATTTTGGAATCCCGAAAACAGACCCAATCTCGATAACTTCATACAGGATGCATTCAGCTCGGTCGATCCCATGATGGTAATGGACAGCCTACATTTCAGTAGGATAGGCAGATTACCTCCAAATGATCTAACAAATGTCGTCCTGTCAAAGTCGAATTACCTGGTACTACCCACGTCTTGTCCTTGCTCAAGAGAAACAAAAACTACAAGCTAACAGGAAATATCAGGACATCTATTTTCGTGCAGATCAGACTGTTAAACAAGCGAGCATTTTTGAAAACTCGTCAAGAACTCAACGAGAGAGAGAGGCGAAACAAATTTAGTCATTAAATACAAGAATGGACTTCCCACAATTTGTTCAAAAATGCTTGAATACATCCAGTAGCTCCTCAAAATCTCAAGATACTTTAGTAATATGTTATCAAAACTGCCGTGGCCTCAATCACGAAGACTCATACTTTTTAAAAGCGTTTGTGAAAATAACCATAACGTAATTGCCACTACTGAAAGTTGGCTCAGAAGTGACGCTGTCAATAATAGTGAACTTTTCCAGGTAACTACTCTGTATATCGCAAAGACGCAGTTACGGATCGCGTGGAGGTGGTGTACTTCTGGCGGTAGACAAGGACCTCTTCAACTCAGAGGAGTTTCCGTTAACGTGTTCAATAGAAAAATTGATATATTAGGAGTTGAAATTTTTAGAAAACGCACCACATCAGTTATTATTCTTGTAGTATACATACTACCGAGTATCTCTTATGATGAATACGATGAATTATTCGAATTTTTCGAGAACTTCCAAGAAAATCATAAAACCATCATTATTGGAGATTTTAATATAAGTGAGCTACATGATCCTGAGAATCCTGATCAACACTCTAATCTTGTCTCACGTCTCAACGCATTTCTGAATTATTGCGATTCTACTCAACATAATAAAATTTGTAATGCCAATAATCGGATACTCGATTTGAGTTATCGCCCAAGTGATTATGCCCTTGAAGTTTCACGAGACGAAAATACACTGGTACCCATTGACTGCATCATCAGGACTCCTAGTAAACATTCTTCTTGAATGTGAGAAAATTCCAGCTTTCACATCAAATTTGCACGGTTCAACTTCAAGAAAGCAAATATCCGAAAACTGTCACAACTGTTTAGTGAAGTGAATTGGTGCGACTTACCTAATTTCCCAGAGGTAAATTCAGCATCCCTCTTTTCAACAATACCATTCAACGTATTTTTTGAACATTGTGTTCCCTTAAAAAATGTCGGTCAGTCAAATACCAGTTTGGTTCACAAGAGATATTATTACTAAAATGAAAGTGAAAAATCATTATCTAAAATGTACAGAAAACGTAGATATCTATTTTACCTAGAGCTACGAGGAATGCCCGCGTACTCTTAAATCAGCAATAAATAGTGCTTACACTCTGTTCGTGAAAAATGCCGAAAAGATTTGAAAGTACACCCCAGAATTTTGGAACTACATCAATTCAAAATGAATAAATCACGTATACCTGGTAGAATGCTTTGAAAATCTAAACTTCTCAACACCTAACACCATTGTCACGCATTTGCGAAATACTTTGAAAGTATTTATTTACCCTCTACTACCTCGGATCATAACGACTCTAATGATGAAGAACACTTAAGCGATAGTCTCACCTTTTTCAATATAAATTATATTTCCATCGATCAAATATATAATGCGGCAAAACAATTGAAGAATAAATTCACCTGTGGACCCGACAATATACCAATCAAATTTGTGAAAGACCATATTGAGCTACTTATTGAACCTATTCACATTATCTTCAACATAATCATCAAAACTAAAACTTTTCCCCAGCTATGGAAAATTTCTCGTGTATGTCGTTATTCAAAGCTGGAAAACAGACCGAATTATAAACTACCGACCTATTGTCCTAATCTCAGTATTCTCAAGCTGTTTGAGATAATCCTTGGCGACCTTATGTATGCACATGTGAGAATTTGATCTCAGACTCTCAGCCGATTTGTTAAAGCCGCTCTACCTCCACTAATCTTTGTACTTTTACTCAGTTTGTTTCCGAAACTCTCGACTCTAGAGATCAAGTTGATGTTGTTTATACAGATTTTAGTAAGGCTTTCGACCGGGTTTCACATGAACAATTGCTAAGAAAGCTACCGTACTTTGGCTTCTCACCTGATATTCAGCAGCTTCTAAAATCTTATTTATCAAATAGAAATCTATTTGTCGAATATGAAGGAGTCAAATCATCGACATTTGTTGCTACTTCGGGTGTTCCTCAGGGTTCTAACCTAGGACCTCTTCTATTCCTTCTGTTTATTAATAACATAACACACTGCATTAATTCCCATACATTATTATATGCAGACGACATGAAAATCTTTAGGAAAGTAGATAATTTATCAGACTGCAACTTACTACAGGAGGATATAAAAAATCTCTGTATTTGGTGTGAGAAAAGACAAACTAGGATTAAATATGGTAATAAATGCAAAGTTATGTCATTCACTCGACAACAAATTCCAGTTCAATTTAACTATCAAATCAACAACTCTGACTTAACTCGTATTTTTGATATTTAAAGACCTTGGCATTACAATTTGATCCTAAGTTATCGTTTTCGATACACATTGATAATACCCTCTCAAGTTCCGCCAGGTACATATGGATTCCTGATAATGAACTGCAAGGCATTCAGCTCAATAGACACTCTAGTACTTTGTACTATTCTCATGTTAGAAGTAAGCTCGAATACTGTAGCCCAGTATGGAATCCCAATCACTTGAAATTCATCTCAAATATTGAAAGTATCCAAAAGAAATTTCTAAAATTCTGCTACCTGAAAAAACACGGAATCTATCCTGAAAGAGGATACAACTACAACTTGCTTCTCGAAGAATTTGATCTGTGCTCGTTAAGAAAGCACCGTGAAAAAGGCAACTTGATATTTATGTATAAAATTGTCAATAACCTAGTAGACTCATCAACCTTACTATCTTTTTTTAATTTCAATGTTCCGTGTGACATCTAGATCTGACTACTATTCAACATTGGGGTTCCTCACGCTTCATCATTTTCACTGTCCCATCTCGACAATGTGTCGAAGCTATAATAACTTAAGCAACGTAGATATTTTCTTTTCGAGGCCTATCAAATTTCAAACATACAATAAATCGCCTATTACCAAACTAATTAATGGTTTAGATATAGTTTTATGTTTTATCTTTGCTATTCGAATTTTCTTTTCTTTTAATTTTTCTTTTTGTAATTCCTACCTAATTATGAAATCATGTTCGCAATAGACATTATGTACACCTGTAATTGGGTTTTCGAACCTGCTGGATGTATTCAATAAATAAATAAATAAATAAATTAATGATCTTCCAAAATTCTGCACGGAAGCCTCTATCACTGTGGTCTTTGGTGATGACACTAATATTTTGCTATCTGCTGGGAATAGTTCTGAAGTAATTAATAGAGCTCAAATAGTCACAGCTCAAATTTCTGAGTGGTGCTCCCTAAATGGTCTGCTGCTAAACACTCCCAAATCTCAAATGCAAGTTATCTGATTAAAATAAATAAGGAGACGATACATCAAATGAATTCCACAAAATTTTTAGGGGTCACCATTGATAATAAGCTAACCTGGAAGGATCATATCATAAGTGTTAAATTAAAGCTAAGTAAACATATATATTTACTTCGACAGTTAAAGCATACGGTATCATTCGATGTTCTCAAACTTCTATACCACAGTTTGTTCCAGGCTGTTATAGCCCACGGACTAGAACAATGGGGATTAGCTGCCAAAGCCCATGAAGTATTTGTTGTACAAAAGAAGGCAATCAGAATTATGGCAGGTGCATCCTCAAGGGATCATTGCAGGCCATTATTCATACAGTTTAATATACTGAGAATGCCTAGTTTGTATATTTATCATACTTTAATATATATCAAGAAAAATATTTCAAGCATACCCAAAAATGAACAAATTCATGATCATTTTACCAGAGATTCTTCACAACTCCATGAGCCTTACGGCAGATTGGCAGTATCTCAGAATCATCCCATGTGCTATGGGGTCAAGCTGTATAACCAAGTCATGAAATTGACCTCAAATATCTTTGTGTTTAAAAGGCAACTTAAGGTATTTCTACTTCAGCATGCATATTACTCCGTTGATGAGTATCTCCAAACACTCTAACGTGTTTTTGAGGAATTTCTTTTAATACTTACTTGTCGATTGTTTGTTCAGTGTAATCGCGAATCATATTCAATTTTAATTTGCAACTTACTCTTAAGTGTGCGAATAAATGTGTTTTTTTATATATATATATATTTATATATATATATATATATATATATATATGTGTGTATATCCCGATGTTTGACCTGTTGAATTAGTCAGTATTTTGCAATGATGTTATGAATTTTCTACTTTTGTTCTGATATTTATTGTGAAAAAACACTTATTCAATAAAAGTTTGATTGATTGATTGTTAGAGGTAAAAAACAAAATGGCGACTCTAAGATGGGAAGATATTGGTTGTCCGATTCTATTCAAAATTGGTATGTGGAGATTTTCGGGGTCGAAAATTATGATTTTTTTGTCAAAATTCATAAAATCAAAATGGCGGCTCCAAGATGGCGAACGATCTTTGTGATTATGGTCCGATTCTATTCAAAATTGGTATGTGGAGATTTTCGGGGTCGAAAATTATGATTGTTTTGTCAAAATTCATAAAATCAAAATGGCAGCTCTAATATGGCGAACGATCTCTGTGATTATGGTCCGATTCTAATCAAAATAGATATGTCTGGGTTTTTGGGGTCGGAGTTTATGAATTTAGTCGAAGATTATTGATTTTTTGTCAGGATTCATAAATTGAAGATGGCAGCTCCAGGATGGTCTTTTCCTCCTCATTGAAGAACTAGATAGCTCAGAAGGTACAGGAAAGTACCTCATAATGACGGTGCATTAACAAAAATGCATAGATTAAGGCGTACTTACTAAAAAGCACACAATAAAATAATAAAAAACCTTTTTAAAGAGAAACTTTTATTCAAATTCGCTAAAAAGTAAAAACTAATTGCTTTGGATGTGCGACTTAGTGTATTCCGTGACTTATACATTCAAAAGCTTGTCGCTTTTGTATTCGAACTGAAAACTTTGTGCGACAAGCTTTTGAATCTGTAACTCATGAAATAACCTAAGTCGCACATCCGAAGACATTATTTTTTACTTTTTAGTGCATTTGAATAAAAGCTTGTCTTTAAAAAGGTTTTTTTATTAATTATTTTATTGTTTTGAATGATATCAAGACAGGAGAAAATTGAAAGAAACTGCCTGCCTGTATTCTATCCAACAACAACTCATTCTCCACAAATTGTGTTGAAATAGACCACACATGGTTTCCTCTACTTAGGGAAGAAGTGAGAAATGGCGGAATGCTAATAAACTGATTAGAACAGAATCAGAATCAGAAATGCTTTATTGTCATAAAATATAAAATTTTGTTGACAAAGCTACTAAGAACTAAGATACAAATTGATACATACACATTTTTAAAACTAGCACACTGTATAAGTTAAAATAAAATAACAAAAATTTAAAAATTTTAAAGAGTTTAAAAATTCAACCATTTTACAAAATAGACAATGAAGGACAATATAAAATGATACATACATATTGAAAACTCTAAGTATAGTAGAGGGTACACAATAAATCTAAATTCTAAGGAATTTACATTATAAGTTGTGAAGGTGTCAAGCAGGAATTCATCTGAATTGTAATAGACTCCCCGAAAAAGGAGTTTTTTGACCTCTTTACGAAATTTTTCATTGCTTCTTAATTTCCTGATGGGAAGAGGAAGATGGTTGAATAATTTTTTTCCATTGTAATGTATGGAGGATTTGATTTGTGAATTTGTGGGGATAGGAAGACTGATATTATAACATCATAAATATCAAATTAGCAAATACGTCACATCCAAAACTTTTAGATAAATCTATCACATCCGTCATTCGAAGTAGAGTGAAGACTGCGAGAAAAATCCAATTGATTCAAACCATTCGAGGATCTTTGAAAACGGGGAGATATATATATATATATATAATATCTATAAATAAATAATAGTTAAAAAAACTAAAAAACACGCTTTTATAGAAAACTAGACTAAAAAAATAGAAAATAAGAAAAAAAATTTATTTTATTAAAAAAAAAAAGCGTGGGGTGCATGGTATCAATAATTATATAGTACATTACACACCTAGGGCAGTAAAGTAAAACATGTCTCAGATCACAGGTAATTGTTGGCCGAGGCTATACCATGCACCCCACGCTTTTTTTTAAATAAAACATTTTTTTCTTATTTTCTATTTTTTTACTCTGGTTTTCTATAAAAGCGTGTTTTTTAGTTTTTTTAAACTATTATTTATTAATAGCTAGGCCTCAACCATACTGAGCGTTATTAGTTTATTGACCAATCACTGGACTACGTCCCGAAACTTATGTACACAATACATGTTCGCTAAGACAACCTAACCATTATACAATTACTTGAGATAACAATTATTACACAATCGGTAAGACATCCTCCATTAACTTATATTGAACTTTCAGATCGTTGACAGCATTCCAGATGCCTGACGCGTTGAAGATAAGGTACGTGAAAAGTATGAGGCCGTGTCTCAACACCAAATTGCTTCATATCCTGCGTGAACGGTACGGTTTGAAATACCACCGTGAATTCAACCTCGGCGGTTCAGGACTCCACACGACGTTCGTGCTCATATTGAGTGCCAACTCCTGCGTGCCCGCCAGAGCGAGGAAGTACTTCCTAAGCTGCGTCATGCAGGCTGGCATTGACGCTCTCGATGGAAACTCCAAAATCGTTTCGCACGGCGTCCCACAAACCGACAATTTTGATGGCACTCAAACATTGAAATTGTTTGCCGAGGACTCGCCAACCGTGTGGCGCTGTGTGGATGAGTATTTGAGAGCAAAAAAACGCTACTCTAATGACATATACCAACGGTATGACAACAATACGGCCGCCATCACTGCTGCCACCGCCAACGACGATAATTTCCCCTACTGCCTATCCTTTGTGTATTACCGCTGTCAGCATGGCATTCTGGCATCGCCAACTCGAGTACTGCTGAGTGCGGTCACGTCCGGTAATACGGACGCCATCATGTTAATTCAATTACATTTCGGCACTGTAGCAGCCCACTGTACGGCGTCAATTCGCCAAATTGTTTCTGAGTGTGATATAAGTTATTCGTCCGTTTGGAGAATTCTTCACAAATATAATTATCGATCATTCAAGTACCAACTACACCAACATCTTTACGATAACGACCACAACCGAAGATTAACTTATTGCAACTGGTTTTTGACTAAATACAGAGAGGATGTACGTTTTCCATATGAAATTATTTATTCAGATGAAACTCGATTCACCAACTTGGGTCTGTTCAATCGGAATAATAAAAGGTACTGGTCTCAAACAAATTTACATCTGATGCAAGAAGGAAATTTTCAAAAGCGATTTGGTTTCAATTGCTGGATGGGTATTATCGGAGGAAAACTGGGGCCAATAATTTTCGACGGAGTTACTGCGGAAAGATATCTACAGTTCCTTAGAAATCAAATTAATGATTTAACACGTTGACGGACAGCGACGTCTATAGGCGTTTAGGCCACTGTGCCTGCTGTGGCACTTCAATTTCACGGCGTCTATAGCCGCCCTGAAAATACTGGCGTTTGGTAGCCACAGCGTTCACTGGCGTTGAATTAACATGGAATTCTGTTTATGTGTCACATCATGCGCAATAATTTGAAGCTGTTTAGTTGATAGGCGTTGATGTCATGGTGGGGAGTCGGAAAACAAATGATAGTTACCGATTCACTAACAACCCCATTCCTGTTGCTTATATTTTTTTAGTGTTATTCTGATGTTAGTGGTGTATGTAGTTGTTTGCAAATATATTTTGTGAAAAAGCGTTTAGATTTTTGCATCAATCCTGTGTATTGTGAGACAGGTTCGTGAGATTTTTTATACATAATTGAAAGTATAATGACAGACATTTTTATCAGCAGCGCTGATAAATTATCATAATGGATCGGCGAGAAGAAGAAAAACTTTTACGATGGTTTGAGTCTGAATCAGAGTCTGACCCATTCAGTGAGATGGAGAATTCAATGGTGACTCTGATCATGTCCCCGATGATTCGCCAACCGATTTATCTCGGAACGAGTCTGAAAGTGAAAGGCGGAATGTTGAGGATGATCGAGATCTTGAACAGAATCAGGAAGAAAATGAAGCTTCGGCAGAAAGTATGGAGAGCATTTGGGAAGAGGTACAATCTGAAATTCATAATTTTCATTTTGATGCTACTCAGAATGGCCGCTGTTTCTATACCTCCCGACGGCCACTCGACCGAGGTGCAACCAAAAATGTATACAGGTGTTTCGACACGAAACAGGGAGGATACATAACGTGCTGGCATCCATTCGGTATCGCCACCTATCCCGAAATATCCTACTTTCAATCATATGACCCGACCTACCACACGGTCCCCAACCAACGTCAGGCCAACATGACATTATACACGATATTCGGGAACTATAAGAGAGGCACTCCCTACATCAAACGTAAAATGGCATTCATGTCCAATTTCACTGAGTCACATAGACACCGACTCAATCTATTGAAGAACAATAAGATAAGATAAGATATTTATTTAAATAGGATACCCTAATATACATACATAATTTAATAATAAAAGACAAATAATAAAATGACATTAGCTAGTAATAAAAATATAAAACATAAAAAATATACACAGACAAATGATGTGAAGTGCCACAAAACAACTGATATTAGTGTTGGCCATCTCTTGATAGAATGTATGATAACAATTTCGTTTTGAAGCAATATATAGTATTACATTGTTTTATTTCCTCTGGTAGTTGATTATATTCATTCAATCCTTTGAAAATATAGATTTCATTGAACTCTTCAGCTTTGTCCTATTGATATGAAAATTATATCGGACCGTGTATTATAGTTATGGAGTTCATTGTTGTATGTAACAAATTGATTGAAGTAATCAGGAAACATATTCCTTGTGATTTTAAAGACAAATAGCATGGCCATATAATATAGTCTTTGATCTACTGATTGCCATTTCAATGTTGCGAGCATTGTTTTTATTGGGGTGTATCTGTTGCAATGTAAAATTACTCGCATTCCTCTGTTCTGCAATTTTTGTAACATTTGGATTTCATTTTTTGTAAAAGATGTAAAATAGAAGAACAGTAATCAAAATGTGGCTGGATTATCGCTTTATATACAGTTGTTCGGCTAGATAGAAAGTTGTGCAGAAATTCTTGTGAAAAAATATAGTTTTTTTGAAATTTTATTACAGATGTATTTACAATGAGATTTCATCTCCAAACATTCATCAATTATGCATCCTAAATACTTGAATTCGTGTACCCATTCTACCCTTTCACCTTCAAGTACTAAGTTGATTGTGTTGTAATTTATTATTCAATACCATAGCCTTTGTTTTGGAAATGTTTAGCTTCAATTTGTTTATGTTCAGAAAATTTTCAATATTATTCAAAACTCCATTCAATCTCGTTACAGTTTCATTCAAGTTGTCTCCATAGCAAGCAATCAGAGTGTCATCGGCGAAAAGATTAAAAAAATCATAGCCTTGCACAAAATTAATATCATTCAGATATATGATGAATAATAATGGACCTAGGATACTACCCTGGGGCACTCCTTGGCTATTCAGTATTTTGTTTGAAACAGATTTATTATATTTAGTCATTTGGAATCTATTGCTCAGGTATGCTTCAAACCACTTCAAAACAGTGCCTGTAAGGCCATAATATTCTAATTTTTTAATTAATATATGTCTGTCTATGGTTTCAAAAGCCCGTTTGAAATCTAAGAATATTGCCACTATGTATTTATTATCATCGATTAATTGCTTCCATTTAGACACTGTAAGCTGCAGAAGTTTCGCAGGAATGATTTTCACGAAAGCCTGATTGGTTTGCCAAGAAGGAGCTTATTTGTAGAAAAATATTGTAGCAATTGATCATGTACTTCAGTTTCAATGATTTTCTCCAATGGGAGACAAAGTGTTTATGGGTCTGAAACAAGATACATTTACAGCATTTAAGACTTTAGGAACAGGCACAACTACACTTAATTTTAATTCTTCGGAAAGCATGCAGTGGCTAGGGAAGTATTAAGAAGATTCAATAATGTAAATCCTAATGTATAAAATGTTTCTTTTAGAAATTTAACATTAAAACTTCATTCAGACTACCTTTGTTTTCAAAGAAAATATTATTTTCTGAAGTTTGTTTATAGTAACCACCTCAATTTTTCAAAGATGTGTTGATTATATCAAAATTATGTGGGGACCATTCTGAATTCGATATTATGGACTGTGAGATATGAGGTTATACTATCCACAAAAAATTATTGAATCTTTCTACAGCTTCTATTTCTGTTGTAGCATATGATGTATTTCCATTTACATTGAAATTAACAACTTTATAATTATTTTGTGGTTGTTCACACTTACGAGCTTCTTTAAAGTCTTCCACATTTCTTTAGAATCCCTTTATTTCCATCAATTTTTTGTTCATAATAAATAGATTTCTTATATTTCATTAGATTAACTACTTCATTCCTTTTAGCCTTATATGCATTCCAATATATTTGTTTCATGTACATTTGTATTTTTTGAATTTTTTATATTCACTATCTCTTTCCACAACTTTTCTTTTGACTTCTTGATCATACCATGGAAGATGATTCAATTTTTCTTGGTTTCAACAATAGGCTGCTTCATTTAGTATTTGACTACAATTACTATAAATATTTGTATATATTACATTTACATCATTTGAATTCACCAACCAATCACACTCTATCAGCTTGATATTAATCTGATCGAATAAACCATCATTTATTTTACGACTCATAAAAGAATTATCAGAGGTATGATCAGTATTTTTTACTAAGATTTATGCTAATGATTGAATGATCAGTAATTCTTGGTGTTTCATGCACCTTAACTGTCAAATGATCCTGATTTGATAGAACATAATCAATTAATGTTGAGCTATTACGGTCACATCTAGTACATTCATTAACTAATTGCTCAATTCCATTCATTTTAATTATACTCTTGATCTTATTACTATAAAACTATCATCTAGGTAATTTATATTAAGCGTCACCAACAAGAAGGCATTTTTTCCTACTAGTAAAGTAATCTTCACACCATTCTTCAAACTTCTCTAAGAACTCAGCATGACTTGAACTTGGTGAGTGGTAAAACCAGCAAATGCCACTTGCACCATTTACTGTTATGATTATGAACTGACACCAGTAATTAAGTTGTTTAATGTAGTTGCGTTTTACTAAAACTGCACTCCTTCTTTTACATAAATTAATACACCACCGTATGCCTGCTACTAGAATCATCGAACAACAAATACCCTGTATGTGTAATTCAGTTTGCTCAATATCGGCTGTACACCTTGCTTGCTCAATATTACTACAAGTGGTTGATAACAGAATATCTCTGAAATTAGTTCATCTTTGTGAGCAATGAAACTTTGCAATGTTCAGATATATTATGTCTACTTTTACTGGTATATTAGGGCTATCTAATAGTTTTTTTAATTGAGGTTTGCCATCAACCAATGTAGGAACATTATTCAAATATTTAATAGTTTTCTCTTCACCTTTATTTAGGCAATCCTGTAGCTGATTCTTCACACTCAAATAATAATCCTTTGTTTCTTTGTTTGGTCACCAAATATTTTTTATTCAGGAATATTAATATGGCTTTTGTTTCTCAACACTGTGATTGCCATGATGGGGTCAGGAAAACATACTTTGAGGGTCTATTTTCGCTGGTCATATTTTCCCAAACGAATTACATTTTATACTTGTTGGATTAACATCTATATCCTTCAATATTTCCTTCACCGAGTTTTATCCTCTGTTATTCTGCCTGAATGAGTGTTTTCTTTAGGTTCATTTTACATTGAGTATAATTATATTAGATGACGTTTATTCCTCTCGATCATTTCAGATATCATATCTTCCATTCCTGTGGTGTTAATTCTATTTCATTTCCAGCGTTTTTTTGAGATGCCAATTCTACAATTTTTTTTTGTAACTTATTGTTTTCTTCTAGGAGAACTTTGTTTTTTCCATCATTTCATCAAGGTTTTGACTAATTTTGGTAACTTCTTCAGGTTCATTCGGCACACAGAACAAAATACATCAAGATCCTACTTCTGAGTGCTACTGCCCTCGACTCATACTTGACAGGCCTGAGCAGCCTTCTGAACAGTCATTACAGCAGTCACATATTA
>JAFIRS010007052.1:17500-28828 GCA_018342105.1 Gonioctena quinquepunctata | reverse complement strand
ATTTCGAATGATGATGTCATTATTGAACAGAAACATGAAACTACGACGCAATTAATTTCTCAGAATCAGTGGCGAGACATAATTCTCGGAATTGATTGTTTATTCAGGTGTTGGCGGAAAGATATGGATTTCTGAGAAATTCGCTGACACCATTATCCAATTCTTGGAATTTTTCAGTCGTTAGCTGATTCCGAGAAGCAATAAAGATGGGGGAATTCTTAGTATCGGCACGCTCGTACCGTGGGAATATTTTGTATAGTCAAGGTCAAATTATGATGCAATCATTTGCCGCGAAAAGTATATTCAAAACATATCAAACGTTAGTGACGTATTAATGGAGAGAGCGTTGAGCGGTTATATATACTTTTTTTCATATATGGTTGAGTCCCAGGCCCCCATGAATGCGTCAGACATCAGTGACATGCTCCAAAGACCGTTAAACAGTCTAGGCGGGTCGGCCTCCCAATATTGAACATTAGTGAAATTCTTAACCTAAAACCGTCATACTTTTTCCTTCTCTATGACTGCGAACTCAATACGGCCCCCATGCCTCATAACGTACGCCAGCTGTCTCAGACCTTAGTGGCAACCTCCAGAGGCTGCTGAACATCCCACATGTGGGGGCTCCTCGGCCTCCATAACAGAAACTTTTTTCTCAACTTAACCTACAACCGCTATATTTTTATTTTCTTTGGCCCCCCTTAAATTGGGGGTCGGCCCCCATAACATAAGTTTTTTCACACTTAACCTCAACCGCTATATTTTTTCTATATTGGTTGGGCCCCCAATATACGAGACATCTCACATCTCCGTGGCAGCCTCCAGATACCGCTGAAGAACCCAGTCGTTACCCCCCCATAGCAGACATCTTCAAATTCCTAACCTACAGCCGCCATCTTTTTTCCAATTGGGCCCCCATATGCTTCCAGTTATCTCCAAACTGTCTCAGACCTCCGTGGTAGTCTACCGATGCCGATAAACACCCCCAGGCAAGACCCCCCATATAACGGACATCTTGAAATTCCTAACCTACAACCGCCATGTTTTTTCCAATGATAGGCGACCATGTTTTTTTTTCTGTATATGGTTGGGCCCCCCAAAACGATCCCCCATAGTTCCCAGCTGTCTCAGACCCCAGTGCCCCAAACCAGTGGCGGTGCGGGACCATGTGGCGGCAGTAACCAGAGAGCGTGTGGAGCAATACCATTACTGGCGCAGATGGAAGTGCGCCAGTAATAGTATAGCATATCTACTGAAGTGACCTACATTCACTTCCTGACAGTGAAATATACTATTTTTAAACTCTTCTCGTACTTTCGCAAATGTGTCTGCGGAAACAACCTCACATTCTGCAACAATTCGTTGTTTCGAAACGTCAAAATTGTCAGGTTCAGTGGCGTGAACCTTCGATTCAAGGTATCCCCACAGAAAAAAATCCAAAGGTGTGAGGTCCGGTGATCGAGCTGGCCATTCCGTTGAACCTCGTCGTCCAATCCATCTACCACGATACTCCTCATCCAAATACCGTCTTACTGCACCGTAATAGTGTGGAGGAGCACCATCCTGTTGGAATGTTATTTCCAAATTGCCGAACTCATCTGGATTATCTTCCAAAATTTCAAGGATTAACGGTTCTATTGCGTTTTGCGACAGCTCCAAATAAACCTCACCAGTTGAATAAATCTTTTAAAAAAGAGGCCCAACGATGTGGTTTTCCAGGATACCTGCCCAAACATTCACCTTCTGGGGAAATTGGGTATGTGTTTCACGAAATAGGTGAGCATTTGCGTCACTCCAATACCTCTCTTTCTGTGTATTTACATTTCCATTCAGATAGAAAGTACTTTCGTCAATAAAACAAATTGTTTTGACATAGTCTGGCTGTTGGTTAATTTTAGTTTCCATATTTTCACAAAAGTCTAGTCTTTGGTCTGGGTCGTCGTCTGAGAGTTAATGAACCATTTTTAATTTGTATGGATGAAGTTTGTTTTTTTTTCAACACCCTGTGTACTGTACTCCGACTGCCTTCACAAGTAGATGCAACGTGAGTTGTTGAAGAAGTAGGATTAACCAGTATATCAATTTTTTTCTCATCAGAAATTTGTGGTCTGCCAGATCGTTTCGCATCATCAATACTACCCGTTGTTTCAAACCTACGAAGAAGCTTCCTTAAATAAGTCCTCGAAACGGGGCGATCGGGAAACCTCTCATTAAAAATGCGTTCTGCTGCATGAATATTTTGTCCAGTTTCACCAAGAATTAGGATCGCTGCTACTTTATCACCTGAAGCACGTACCATTTCGCCTCTTGAAGCACTCAAACGTTCGGCTCACAACAGTTTAACAAATTATTAAAATGTACAAAAATATTAAAAGTACCAAAAGCTGCTAAAACAGTTAAACGTTCGATCAACAATACACAAATTATTAAATGTACAAAAACTTGGACAATTACAAAAACGTCGAATTAGGGAGACTAACAAAAACGTCAGCTTATTTGACAACTATCCAGAGGCGGAGCTTGAATTTGGAATTTTAGTATTAACTGATTTAATTCCTCACAGCTTTGCGTTTTTTAAAAGCAGTTGCCAAAACTGCCATAAACACTAACAAAATTAGTATCACTGAATAGGTTTTTTCGATACCTCTTGAAAGAGGTGTCGCTTGCCGTAGGGTTCCATTCAAAATTATTGGTCACAATGGCCTTGTGACGTCATCTTTGATGATTTCGTCATCTATCATCACTAGTAGGGAAGTTTACAACCTTTAATATTCAGTTTCCAAATTTCACTTGTTTATGTATAATCGTTGCAAAAATAATGGAAATAGAGTCAATCTTGGTGTGTATGATGTCTTTCAAACAGAGGGATATCCAAAAATTTACAAAAAAATCTGATTACTATGAAAAATGATGGAAAATTTACTTATGTTAAATAATTTGTTTATACATTCCACTTCAATCGAAACCCAAAGTTTATTTCGAGTTTTTTACTTATGTCATGACCACATATCAGACCTAGGTAGGGCACAAATTTAGAACAGAATTTGAGTTGAAATCGAATTCGGTATAGGATTTCTTTAATTTAATTTTTAATTTTCACTTGTTAATGATAAAAGGAATTCCCAAGGTAGAATATCAGATTCAGTAATGGTCTCAGAGAGATATAATGAAGTCCTTGAAGTGTTTGAGGAGTTTTAAACAATAATTCATCCATCCACAAATCTATGGAAATGCGTCAATGAAATCTGTGGAAAAACAAGACCTGAGACTGAAATTGAGAAAATCAAAACCCGGAACGATAGCATAATAAGTCACAAAACTCAAATATCTAACGAATTCAATAATTTTGTCAGTGATATAGGCAGGACTTTGGCCTGAAAAATTAGCAGCCCGGACTTTGAAGAAAATATTGGTGATTTATATCAAACAATATACCTATGCCCAACAAATGAATCTGAGGCGTAAAACAATTCAATCACTAATAATTAAAAAATCTCCAGGTAAGGACAATATAAAAGCGGAAATGTTGAAATGAATTTCTAACGAAATCGCTACCCCAGTGAGCCCTTTAATAAAAATATGTTTCGACAATAGATGTTTCCCAAATGTTTTGAAAGTAGTACTAATAAAAACCTTATACAAAAATGGCGACAAAACAGAGCTGGGAAACTATCGACCAATATCACTTATTTCTAATATAGCAAAAATTGTGGAGAAGTTATTGAAGAAAAGAACTGTGAACTTTCTCAATGAGTTTGAGATTATTTTAAATAGTCAATATGGCTTCAGAAAGGGAAGGTCAACAGAAGGTGCAATCGATACTATAACATCAAAAATATAAAGCAATATATTCAAAAACCCCAGCGCTTTGCATTTTCGTTGACCTCGGTAAAGCCTCCGACACAGTCAGTCATAAAAATTTGTTAACAAAACTACAACTCTATGGGATATTTTACATTCATGCCAATTTTATTTTTATTTTTGATAGTTTCTCATTCATTTCAGTGAAATCTATATTACGGCCTCTACTTTTTACTTTTACAGATTTTTTTCCATTAGAATATTGAGCACAATCTTCTTCTTCTTCTTTTTGTAGTTTTTTTGGATTTCTGACTCCCTACGGTGTCACTTTCTCCAGATCAGTTATTGTATAACTTCACAAACATTAAATAGTATTAATCAAATATATAAATATTCATAATCATATACAATGACAAAAAACTTGGAATCTCTTCCAGATCAGGTATTCTCTCTTTTCGAAAAATCCGTTGTCATCTGGCCTGGTTACCAGCGTAGAAAAGAGATACTTGTAGAACTTCACACACATGTAATTTGCTTAACGTAAATATATAAATATTTGGCACATAGAGATGGCAACTTTCACAAACATAAAACTGACTCCCACTTCCGACATAACATCCGCGTGCCCTCTTTGAAATCAGCTCTCTATCAGACGTCTGCTCTCTGTCACATCTGAAACGGAAGTGTGAGCACAATCTAAAATAATATTATTGTGACTAGATATTTTTGGTGTCTCCATAACTACTGCATCAATGAGAAATTGTTCATTGGTTATTACTAAATCTATCAAACTTCCCCCATTATCAGTTGGATGAGTTATATCCTCAACAATATTTTTACATCCCATGTCAGTTATCATGTTTCTCAATCTATCATTTTCAGGAGCACTCTTTT
The DNA here is from genome assembly GCA_018342105.1 of Gonioctena quinquepunctata. Taxonomy (NCBI): domain Eukaryota; kingdom Metazoa; phylum Arthropoda; class Insecta; order Coleoptera; family Chrysomelidae; genus Gonioctena; species Gonioctena quinquepunctata. The sequence goes on along the minus strand of JAFIRS010007052.1, from coordinate 24,133 downwards.
GCCAATCTATATTGAAATACCCCAGTAAACACCACCATCATTTTTTGGTCACATCAATTTTCTTCGCACCAATTTTCGAAGAAATTAAAAAAATCTGTACAATTATTACCACTAGGAGATCTATATAGGCACACCACCAAGTAGTGTTTTCCGTTATGGAATGCTGTAACTGAACCTAACCAATATTTTTTTGGTACTGCTAAACATTGTGTACTACTAATTTTGATATCATTTCTGAAATATATGAGGACTTCCCCTGTATGTCTACTGTCACTATTAACCCTCAAATTATTATAACCTGAAAAACTAATTTCTGAATCAAATATGTGATCAGTTACATGCGACTCAGATAGGCAAACGAAGGGTTTTTTTTCTGTAAAGAATTACATTATAAATCTCATCATAGTGCGCAGGAAGACTTTGAGCATTTAAGTATAACAAAAACACTCCCGGTGTATGTCTTTGGTGACTAGTTTTTTGTAATTTTTTTGCACAATTTAAGTTTTTTTTTATACTTAGGTCCCATAACTGATATATCAGGTATTTAACAGAGATTTCGCATTTTTATCTCTGCTAGAACAAAGTATTTCTGATATTATTTTATTTACAATCATGGTTTTGGTCAAAAGCGAGTAATTCATATTTGAGTTCATGAAAAATATATTGTCTTGTTCCATTATAGATTTTTGTAGTCTCAAGTTGAAATTGAAAATTTCATTTTCAGTCTTTTCATCAAACTTACCAAAGGGTGCAGAGACCATTACAATATCAGTATTTTTGCAGAGGCTAATTTTAGCACTAATTTTTTTCTACTTTAGGTACTTTATTACATTTGAAATCATTGATTCATGCTACAACAATAACAAAATCATTTTCACTGAAATCTTCAGATAAACTGTCAATATGCTCGACCACGATTCGAAAAGGCACCTGGTTTCAAAATAGATACACTTTTACAGTCTTCCAACTTCGATTTAAAAAAATTGTCAATATTACGTCCCTGTTGATCACCAAGTATCATTATCTTCATATTCGTACTTTCATTCTTCAAAAAACATCTTTCAGAGTTAATCAGTGGAGTAATCTTCTCTTGGAAATTCGTTGTTAACTTTCCATGCTCGGTATTTTCTTTCTTTCTGATTTTCAAGTGATTCCATTTTAAACATATGGAATTCATTCCTAATTTTTTTTACTTCATTAGAATACAAATCATTTTCGTTGGTGGGCACTTCGATTGAAGTCAACATACTTTTTCGCATTTTGGTTGATTCTTTTATGTACTCTTCTAGTTTTTTCACTTTTGATTAGTTCTCCTCATTTATTACTTGTAGTAACTTTGTGTTGTATCTCATTTGATTATTTATTCACTTAGTTCATTTATTGTATGTCGGTGTTTTTGGGTCTCGCGTACAAAACTCTCTTCCGCTTCACAGAGTTCGTCTTCAAAATCTTTACTTCTTCTCCTGAGTTCTTCAATATAGTTTCACTTGTCTTCATTATCTTTTTTTAGAATTTGAATTTATTTTTCCTAATGTTCACTCTTCTTTCCTTTTTCGCTAGGTATACCTTGTTTTATTAAGGAATTTTTTTTTTGGGTTTTTTCGAAATCTTGATTGTGTTTGGAAAATTTTAAGTAATTCGGGACCTTGTCAACCTTTGTGACATTGTTTCAATTATATTTTGTTACTAATTTTTTTCCAGTGATTAAATTTCCAAATGTTAATGTCATTCAAATGTGATACTGTTTACTATTCAAGGTACTAGCAGGGATGTCATGTCATATATTTCTGAACAATGCAAATCGACCATTGGTGGAATGGAACTTTGGTCTTCTGATTCAAGGTTGATTTGATAATGTATCTTTTGTTGTTGGTTTCTTGTATGTAAACATGTAGTTAACAAACTCACTGAGATGACTTACTATTTGCTAACATCTATGAGTATCCACAATGAACCTAACTTTCACCTGTGTCACTTCAATTAATTATGAGTTTATTTTTTCACTTCTTTATATTCAATATTAGAAGAGCCAACTGGTCTAATATTCCACCATTCTAGTTTAGTAAGTAATAAAAATTTGTTAACAAAACTACAACTCTATGGGATCAGAGGAAATGGCTTCTTTTTACTGCGAAGTTAACTTCCAAACCGGCGTCAAGTCTATATTGATGGTACCATCAGTGAAATGAGGAATGTTACCTATGGCGTACCGCAAGGTACACTGCTTGGACCATTACCTTTATATATAAATAGCTTAGTAACGATGAATATGGAAGGTTCCTTTCTGAGTTTCGCTGATGACACCTCGATATTTCATCAGTCAGAAAGTTGGAACAACCTGAAAAATGAAGTTGAATCAGACTTTAAATTTATAAAAGATTGGTTCAGGTATAATATGCTTTCTCTAAGTGTAGAAAAAACTAAATATCTCGCTTTTTACTACACACGCAAACAACTTGTCCAACTTAGGCTCCTTGTATATTGACCGAGAAGGAGAACCAATCAAATACTTAGGAATAATTACTGATAGGCATTTACGATGGGATTTATAAGCGACAAGAATCAGTAACAAGATGAGAGGACTGCTTCCATATCTTAAATTCCTCAACAGGTTTTAAAGTACATGCCATGGTATCTCAGGCTGGGGAGGAGTAGATGACTATCATATTGTTAATATCAACACCTTACAGAAGGGATTATAAGAATTATATATGACAAACAACTAACTTACTCCACAAATTTACTATATAAAGAAAGTGGATTTTTCTACCTACGGCAACTTTTTTCTCTGAAACTACTCCTAAATATCCATAATGGAACACTCAAGTTGAAACCAACCGAATATGCCTAGCAGAATTAGTAAAAATAACGTTACAGTTGCGAAAAAAAAACATAAGGCAACGAAGTATGAAATTTTTGGGACCCAAAATCTATAACAATTTACCAGATAACTCAAAATCAATGAAACAATTCAGATCCTACAAATCAAATATAACTAAACGGTTACATCTCTTGAGAGGGATGAAATTCATAAAATAACAAATGATTCGGTGTAGTTCCATAATCAATACATTCAACCAGACTATATTGAGGCTTTTGTCGTATCTCATGAAACTCTGAACTCTAGATGAATAGGTCAAATACTTTGATAGTGAATTTTAGGTAATTATAATTATATTTAGACTTAGTTGCAGAAATATTTATCTGCAGTCTTACAAATCTATGTGTTTTCTTTTATTTTTCTTACTTTATATCTTTATCCTATATACAGTGCCCGTCAAAATTATGGAACAAATTCGATATTTCGCAAGCCATGTAGTATTGACAAAAATCCTAAAATAGGTCGATTTTTATTTTAAAATGCCGATTTTTTATGTATATTCTAAAGAGGTTATGTCACTGGTTTTGACATGGTGGTGTTATCGGTAATTTTTTTAAATCGGAATAGATGTTTTGTGATACCTCATCTGGAAGGCATTTCAATACTGCATTCAATGATAATAATTAATTAAATATTTTTTCACAGGGTGAACAAAAATTAATATTTTATCTCAATAAGAGAATAACTTTATATCCGACAAAATAGAACAGTTAAATGAAATGTTCGAAATGCCATTCACCAGTCTCTTGACAATAGGCAAATCTACGGACACATTCCTCTTGCGCATTGCGAATAACTTCCGGAGTTATTCTGTTAATTTCGATCCTAATTCGATTTTTCAACTCTTGTAGATTTTGCGGCCTATCTTCATAGACCTTCGATTTCAAATAACCCCACAAGAAAAAATCCAGGGGCGTAAGATCTGGAGATCTTAGGGGCCACTCTATCGGTCCGTGTCTACCAATCCACCTCCTAGGAAAACAGTTATTCAAAAACTCGCGAACATCACGTGCATAGTGCGGGGGTGCACCATCTTGTTGCAACCAAATACTTTCATTTGGTGAGTTAGGATTGTAGGCGTTTGGAAAAATATAATTTTATTATTATTACATTATGATTATAAATTTTTGTATTGTCATCGGTCCTTGATATGTGTGACAAATTTCAGATTATTCGGAAGCTTGGAAGTGGGTGAATATTTACTTCCAAGATTTTATTACATTGTGAGTTATTTAGTTTTAAGCAAAGATAATAAAAGCGTGTTAAAAAATGCGAAATTTTACTTTTTTGAGCCAAGGCTCTAATCCATCAGACTGCCCTGGTAGACTAGTGAGTCAGTGCTCTACTACACCAATGGATCCTTTCCAAATATTAATAGTTAGCTATTTCCTAGTCTAAAATGGAAACACAAGACAATCACAAATTAATGCCATAATAGGCAAGTTAGTGTCAAATAAATGTCTGTTGAAATATCAACAAATATTCTTCACAAATTCTAAGTGAAAAGGTTCTAAAAGTAAACTATGGCTACTTTAAGTGAAACCTAACGCATATAAATTTGAATTTTTATTGGATGCGGAGATAGAACCAGAACTCAGCGACTTGTTCAATGCGAAGTATCCAAATAGACCTATCAGTCGTTCAACAGTCAGTAAGATTGAGAAAAAATTCAGAGAAACTGGTCATGTCAAACATATTCCGAATGCTGGACGTCCTAAAATAGAAGAAAACGTGAAACCTGATGTTCTTTTGGGTGTAGAGAATAATCCTCACAATACTTCACGACAAATTGCAGCAGACCTTGACGTATCCCAAATTTCTGTATTACGTATTCTCAAAGCAGAAAAGAACCATCTATACAAAGTACAGCTACATCAACAACTCAATGATGATGATCCCGATCGCCGTGTGGAGTTCTGTGAAATAATGCAGGATTTGTGTAACCGCAATCCACGTTCCATAAAACAAATTCTGTTTTCCGATGAGGCTACGTTTTGCCTAAATGGTTCAGTAAATCGTCAGAATTGCAGATACTCAATACCCCCAGAAAGTCAATGTTTAGGCAGGGATAATAAACGACAGGATTATTGGCCCTTTTTTCGAAGGAAATCTCACAGGGGAGCGTTACTTGGAATTTTTAAGAAATGAACTCATACCTAGCCTTGCCGATATTTTTCCAAACGCCAACAATCCTAACTCACCAAATGAAAGTATTTGGTTGCAACAAGATGGTGCACCCCCGCACTATGCACGTGATGTTCGCGAGTTTTTGAATAACTGTTTTCCTAGGAGGTGGATTGGTAGACGCGGACCGATAGAGTGGCTCCCAAGATCTCCAGATCTTACGCCCCTGGATTTTTTCTTGTGGGGTTATTTGAAATCGAAAGTCTATGTAGATAGGCCGCAAAATCTACAGGAGTTGAAAAATCGAATTAGGATCGAAATTAACAGAATTACTCCGGAAGTTATTCGCAATGTGCAAGATTTGCTTATTGTCAAGAGACTGGTGGATGGAATTTCGAACATCTTATTTAACTGTTCTATTTTGTTGGATATAAAGTTATTCTTTTATTGAAATAAAATATTAATTTTTGTTCACCCTGTAAAAAAATATCTAATTATTTATTATCATTGAATGCAGTATTGAAAGGCCTTTCAGATGAGGTATCACAAGACATCTATTCCAATTTAAAAAAATTACAGACTACGTCACCATGTCAAAACCAGTGACATAACCTCTTTAGAATATACATAAAAAAATCGGCATATTAAAATAAAAATCGACCAATTTCAGGATTTTCGTAAAAAGTACATGGCTTGCGAAATATCGAATTTGTTCCATAATTTTGACGCGCACTGTTTGTGAATATCGGTTAAAAAACGCCATTAAGCACACACTTACACATAAAATACAGGGTGTCCCACACTCGTTTCTGGAGAACGGGACACAGGATAATTCCGAAAATTCGGTGTCTTGGAGAATTAGTTCTGCTCTATCGATCTAAAATATTTTCAGCGTTGCGGCGTTGCCGCTTATATTTAAAAGTAGCAACAACTTGGATATTTAAAATGAGACACCCTGTATATTATTGCATTTTTTGCTTTGCCATTGCTTTACGATCATTTTTGTATGATATTTCTCTATACCTATCTCAAGCGGTTTTCGAGAAATTCATTGATTTCCTTATTTTTTGAGCAAAACATAGCTTCAATTAAATGTTCATTACTGCGGTATTTGGACTCGAACAAAGCTGAAATTCTGGGTGTAGTTTACCAATGTTCTGTGCATTAGTTATGTTTGAGGGAATTCGATCTCCATTATACAGGGTCGTTCAAAATTTGTGATTTATCCGATAGATACAAAAAAGGTGGAAAGTACACCTTGTATATTATCGAATATCCTTAATATAATTAAAGTTCCCTTCAAATAATGTATCATGTTCCTATAAAAATCGGAATATGTCACTATGAAAATTCGACAATTAGTGCATCAATAATAAAACGTTTGCGCGTTCATTACCAAAAATTTTATCAGAAAAGAATCAAAATGGAAGGCAATAACTATTCAAACGGAGTTTTGATGAAATTGTTCATCTTCATGGTCAATGTAATCAAATTATAGGAGAACATGCAGAAGGTTCGGTGGTGTATTGAAGTGTATGATGAAAATATGACGAAGTGATTGTAGAAAGAAAGATTAATATACAGGTATTTCAAACTCGATGGTTTGTGGAGATCTGAGATATGAATAC
>JAFIRS010007052.1:0-12500 GCA_018342105.1 Gonioctena quinquepunctata | reverse complement strand
CCTCTGAACAACTGAGAGTGACTCTGGGAGAATTTCGATTGAGTGATCGTAAGATAAAACTCTCTGCAACAAGCTGCAATCAATAAGTACGAAGATGATACTTTCGAGACATTTATATTGGACAGGGATAGGATGACAAGAAAATGTAAACATATTTTATATGATTTATCCAAAATTACTTCTGATTCCCACAAAACCGCCGTGAGAGAAAAATGTCAACATTTCATGAACTGCGCAGAAAAATTGAAATTCACTGAGTCTGCGAAGCTTGAAAAAAATTTCAAGGCTTTGTACGAATTTGTCACACCTATATTGAACAAATATGGATTGCAAGAACTGATTGGCTGCGAAAGGGAAACTTCTGTTTGCGACAAGGGAAGTTCTGGTTTCGAAAAGGGAACTTCTGTTTGCCAAAAGGAAACTTCTGGTTGCGAAGATACAACTTCTGGTTGCCTTGTGAATTGAAACGAATTTCAGATTATGGCCACAGGAAAATTGAGTTATCATTTCTAGCATAGAATAGAATAGAACCTTATTGATCTATTAAGACGAGCTTAAAAGAAAATCAGAGTCAGTACATGTTAAGAACAAAAATACGAATAAACAAATATATAACAAACGCATTCATATGTAACAAAAAAGCATCACAACAATCAAGTGAGTTAACAAGAGCAGCAATGATAAAAAAGAAAAAGAAAATACAAACATTTTACTAATGTAGGTGAGAAAAAAATTCATCAATTGTATAGGGGCTAATTTCGAAGAGTAATTGTTTTATTGTATGTTTGAATACTTTTTCCTTGGTTATATTTCTCAGAAACTCCGGAAGGGCATTATATAATCTCAGCCCCATAAACTCGAATGAGGTGTGACGTAGAGATAAACGTGCTTTGGGAATGTGAAAATCATTTCTGATGCGTGTATTATAGTCATGAAGGGATTGGTTATGTTTGAATACTTCTTTATTTTCATGAATGTACACCAAAACTTCCAGAATGTAGAGCCTGAAAGAGGCAAAATATTAATTTTTTTAAATAATGTTCTACACGATACTGTTCGAGATGCGTTTGCAATGGTTCTAATAATTCTCTTTTGCATCACAAAGACACTGTGTGCAGGTGGAGAATTATCCCAAACAATGAGCCCATAGTTAATCCTTGATTATATCTGCTCGTGGTGGTTTAGAAGTAGACCAGAATTGTCTGGAATTCGTTTCATGTTTCTTAGCAGCTAACACTGCTTATTGAGTATTTCAATGAGATTATCGCAGTGCTGACGGAAATTGAGATTGCTGTCTAGGAAATACCCTAGAAATTTTATACTGTTACATCATTCTACCTCAACACCGGATAATTCAATATCAATGTCTACCGTGTTAGTATTTTGGGCAGTATGAAAAGCTATTGCTTTCGTTTTGGAAGCATTCAAAATGAATGAGTTTTTACTGAACCAATTTTGCAAGCTATCAAGGTCAGAATTGATATTTTGTTGCAATTCAATCAAAATTTTTGATTCAAATAGGAGGGAAGAGTCATCAGATACAAACAAATGAATGATTTTGGAAAAACAGATGGCAACTCATTGATATAGAGAATGAAGAGGATCGGCCCTAAAACTGATCCTTGGGGAACACCTATGTCATTAATTAATCAGAAAAAAAGTTTCGTTGTAATTTCCATTCGAATTTTGTATTTTGACGCGATTTGAAAGATATGATACGAACCATTCATGCAGAATACCTCTAATACCTGTTTTATACAATTTGTGCAGAAGATTTCCGTGTTGTACGCAGTAAAAGGCGCGACTGAGGTCACAAAAAATCCCAGTAGATTTTTGGTCTGCTGCAACTGTAGAAAATTCGAATGAAAAAAATTGCAGTTGTGGTGGAATGATTCGATCCAAACCCGTGTCAGTAGTTAGAATATTATTCATATTCAGAAAGTAATATAGAAATTCCAGCAATATGTATTCAAATACCTTTGACAGTGATGAGGGAAACAACAATAGGACGATAATTTTCCAGGTTATGGGTATTTCCTTTTTTCAGGATTGGGGAAACTATAGAATGTTTCAGTCGCGAAGGAAACTGTCCTTGCTGAAAAAATATATTTATAATGTGACTTAGGGGCGCTATGATGTAGGGTGCAATCCTTCCAATCACGTGCCCAGAGATGCCATCTGGTCTACAGGAATGGTTTATTTTTGATTTTGTCCCCGATTATTTTCAGTATATCATCTTCACTGACATATGTATGAACATACTATTCTCAATACTCGGGAAAAAAGTTCTCAAGGAGTTGTTTGTATATTTGTAAGGTGAGTGTGGTGAATATGACCATGCTGGTAATAAGCTCACCCGGTGCAATTTTAAAAAGTTTAGCTTATTTGCTAATAGAGGGCGGTCAACACTTCAATATTTCGTACTTACAGCACTACGAGCCAAATCTGTGTTTGTTAGTCTCTCCAGAGAGGGAAGACATACGTTTTCGGCGCTATCGATTATAAAAATAAAACGTGCTTCAATAGAGTGTAAATATTGTGTATGTTTGTTTACAATAGCTGTAAGTACAGCATTTTAAAATACGCCTTTTTACAATTGTTTTAGTATACTACCTTCAATAAAAATTTTAATAAATTATCGTTAACAACTTTTAAGATGCATTTTCTGTTTCTGTCGCTAATACGCCCATCGTTGAGGGGAGTTAATATGCCTTATGGCAGAGATATTAGGGTTTTTTTGTTTTGTTTTTTAAAGAGTTGCGTTAGTTTAAGAATAATTTATATATTTTCAAAATAGGCTTTGCTATTATTTTGATAATTCTTTCTGTACTCTCAGTACTAAGTCATGTCCACCTACCAGTGTAAAGTTTCAAGTTTAATTTTTCAGTTAAATCAGAATTTTGGGTTTGTTTAGTTTGTTGTCAACATTCAATTTGTTTTTCCAAATAAATATACTTGCCATATAAATATGTTGTTTTGCTCTTGATAAAATTAATCATTGTGCACATTAGGAACATGCCATGGACATATTAACGACAGGGTTGGTAATATGCCCAGTAAGACAATTTTTTTTTAAATGGTATGAAAAAAATATCAAAGATTAAATCATCCATTACTGTCCAAACATTACTTCTTTGGTTTTAAAGGTACGCTTTCTAAAAAAAACTGAATTGAATATTTTGCATTTTTAATATTTATCAAGGATTTCGCTTAACATGGGCATATCCACCGCACCCACCTTATTTGTACTGTCATATGCGCCGACTTCATAGTATCTTATGAAATTAGAGGTCTCAATTTGGGAGGTACAAACATATAATATATTTTTTTTATCTCAAGAGTTCAGTCATGCTCTCAATGTGTTGTTGTTTTCGCAGAAAACGTCATGTTCATCAAGGATACTCATGTATAAGTGCTCACAGTTGAATGGTATGATGTGCATAGCCTGCTGAATGGTATCACGTTGCCTTTAATGAATTTTTTTCTGTTAACAAAAAAGAATTGGATCGAGAAACAAATCGCACCTCATTGAAAAGTTTTCCTGACATGGTTTCTCATGAGTTTTTTACTTTTACTCCAGTCATTTAAGCTTAAATTAGGTAAGAATCTCGGAATTCGAGATACCCAGCTGTAAGTCTGTAAATAGTTGTATATTGACACCCTTAAAGTTGTCTCAAAACCTACATATGGTAGGGTGTAAGCTACTATTAAATTGCAAGGTCAAAGGTCACAAAAATCGGTTTTTTGCGCATTTTTTGTAAATATCTCATTTCCTATGGGTTTTTTGCTATTTGCATTCATGATCAATATTGTAGAATACAAAATTCTCTACAAATTTTGTTTGAAAAAATTTTTTATACGGTGAACCGTTTTCGAGATAGATGGCGAAGAGCGCGCGGTCACCGCATCACTTCAGGTCAACCGGTGCCTCCGGTCGAAAACGCGCCATATATAGTTGATGAACTATCAATAAATCAATGATTATAAATATTTGTCAATTTTTATTAACTATTATATTATATTTTATCATTTTTTTCCTAACTTATCCACTTTTTATTCAGAATTAATTTATTTAACAACACTTACCTGCCCATGTAATTGCAGAATTGTTAATGAAAATATAAGAATTATATTTGAATTTTAACCTAATTAATATTAATAACTTCTTACATGATGAAAAAAAAAAACAAATAAATTATGAATTAATCTTTTTATTAAAAAATATCATTGAATAATTTTTTTTTATTGAAAGTAAAAAAATGGAATAAAGTGTACAAAAACTACAATTTATAATTTTAATCATCTTCTTCCTCTTCATCGTCGTCTTCTGGCTGCTGGTAAATTTCAAACTGGTCTTCATTATCGTCTTCAACACCATTTGTCTCAAGTTCTTCCATGATTTCGGGATCAAAGGTTCCATCTTCGTTAATGTCGCTCTGATATGGTAGAGCATTGAGACAAGCTTGACCATTACATTGGCCACAAGCTAAAGAGCATTGCAAGCCCGCTTTCCTGCATCCGCATCGCGAACCACAACCACTTTTGCAGTTGCAGAAAATTGTATTTAGCAAATCTTCTGGAGCAGGTGGTAAAATTGTCATGATATGCTCCAGAAAATCATTTCGCATTGCCCAACCCCATACCTGTGGTTCCAAATCATGTCCTAACTAAGTTTGAACTTGATAATATACACGGTTGAAATGTTGATGAGCAGCTGCACTTGTTGGTGGAATATTTGAAAGCTGCACAGGTTTATTAAGTTTTGTAGACTTGACGTAATGCGTATAACGAAGATGATCGAGACTTTTCACAGATTTCGGAGCATTATAGACTGCCAATAAGGTTTGAGTTCCACCCTCTAATAATCTCTGGGCCGAACAATTTTCTTCTTTAAATGCTGCAGCTAGTTCATCCAAATTTGTCAGTTTCTCAAAAACTTTTAAAAATGATTTTTTTCCCTTTTTAAAAAGCGCAGAAGTTGTGTCACAGCCACTTAATGCGTGCAGAAATAAAATATGTTTTTTGGAATGAGAATAATTATCAAAACTTTTAGTCAGTATATCCCGTTTTACATTTCCTTTCCCAACTTTTTAAAGAAAATTTCTTGTTCGTAAGACAGTGTACGCCCAATTAAAATGACAAGTAAATCAATATCTTGTCCTATTATAACTGCAGTTTTTTTATACTTTGATTTTTCAATTGCAGTTTCAACAATAAGAACATCCGCATCATCTCTGGCTTGTTTAGTAGTAATATTTGCAGCTTGTAATTTTTCAATTAACATATTAATGAACTTATCTTTGTTATTTCGATTTGATAAGAATTTTTCTTGAGTAACTGGTACAACCATTGTTTCATCGAAACAGACTTCGTACGTTTTTGAAAGTGCAGCAGTTCTTCTCTGCTGCTCCATAGCTTTTACGTTCTTACTGTAGTCTGAATATCCGTCAAATACAACAATTATTTTGGAACTGTAATGCCTTTGTAAATAATTCATGTATTTATCAAAAATAATAGAAAAAGTATCTTCTCTGCTCCATACAACATGATGAAGAAGAAATCCGCCATCAATAATGAACGTCACATTATTTTCATTGAGAACAAAATAAATTGGGCTCATGTTGTCATACAATGACGATTTTGTTGTTTTTCTCATGCCATCATTATCAAATAGAGCTGTTGGATACGGACTCAATTCATATTGAAGATATTCTTCAAGATTACTTTCAAATTGTTTGCTGACAGTAATTCTTTGGAAGAGTAATAATGGATCCACTGCAACTTTACAATCATTTATTTTTACAGATTTGTTAACACTGGATAGCGGCATTACTTTTTCGGAGCGTTTCAACTTTATTTCATTAAATGATAAGTCGGTAATCTTCTTCATAGACTCTTGTGGCGTACATAGCATATACCCATTTACACAAATTAATTTATTTCTTTTTTTTTTCATCATGTAAGAAGTTATTAATATTAATTAGGTTAAAATTCAAATATAATTCTTATATTTTCATTAACAATTCTGCAATTACATGGGCAGGTAAGTGTTGTTAAATAAATTAATACTGAATAAAAAGTGGATAAGTTAGGAAAAAAATGATAAAATATAATATAATAGTTCATAAAAATTGACAAATATTTATAATCATTGATTTATTGATAGTTCATCAACTATATATGGCGCGTTTTCGACCGGAGGCACCGGTTGACCTGAAGTGATGCGGTGACCGCGCGCTCTCCGCCCTCTATCTCGAAAACGGTTCACCGTATAAAAAATTTTGTAGAGAATTTTGTATTCTACAATATTGATAATGAATACAAATAGCAAAAAACCCATAGGAAATGAGATATTTCCAAAAAATGCGCAAAAAACCGATTTTTGTGACCTTTGACCTTGAAATTTAATAGTTGCTTACACCCTACCATATGTAGGTTTTGAGACAGCTTTTAGGGGTCAATATACAAGTATTTACAGACTTACAGCTGGGTATCTCGAATTCCGAGGTGAACTTACTATAATGACTGGACTATTTCCACAATCTATAGAAGGGTAAAAGCGAAAACAAATCGATTCCCCCCGATGAGTTACTGCGTTTTCGAAATGTCTATTATTTCCTTTGGAAAATGATTGAATTTGCCAGTACCTAGCTTATTTTATTCTGAATTTGCCCTTCTGGAAAATATTCTTAGATTTATTCAAATGATACTTCTCAATACCAAAAATGACGTATCGATGAATATATCTGTAATGTATTCACTTTATTAAATGATAAAATTGCAGAAGATATACTATATTTTCTGCTTGTTGATAACAAAAACATCCTTGTTGTCCTGAACAACCTTAACAACTATGTCAATAAATATATAAATATACATTACTTTTCCCCCCCGGAAAAAAAAATAGTATGACAATCTTTCAGGGGGTTTAATGAGTCGTTTTGGCCTTGAGCTCACCAAAAGTTCCGATATTTTGTTTATTTGTTCTATTGAGGTTGAAGGCAAGCTATCATGATGACGAATATCACCAACTTTCGATTTCTACTTCACAATACACTCTATAAAATGAAAAATATAGTAACAAATTTTTTTGATACGTCTTATGGTTTCCGAGATATTTAATTGTTTAGCTAGGCGTGCGACGCGCGGAGTCATCGGCAGCTGTGACGTCACTTTACAACGGTCGGTCAGTGCGTGCTCTGCTTCCAACCTGCGTGTATGGAGTTTGCGTCGAAAATTGATAAAAATGTCGAATCCAGAAACTAGAAAATCGTGTATTGTGCCAAAGTGTTTAAATAAAACTACTTATGCACCCGAAAAGTTGTTTTATTTTGTTCCGTTCGAACCTAAAAGTCGAAAAAAATGAATGCAAATCATGATGTTTCGGGGTGATTCGGTATTTCACTGTACAAATATCACCTTCTTTTTTTACTTTTACATATCCAATAGCGTCGTCGCCGTAGCTGTTTCTAGCCGATCTAAAATAAAATAAACGTAAGTTGATCTTATACATAAAAATGCACTTATCCACGATCACATTAAGGAGGAAAATAATATGAGAGGTTTTCCATCTTAGCTTCATAATATTCAATATTAATATTAATAACCTACTTTTGAAAAAAATATTTCATGGGTTCAAATTTTAAAAGGTTTTGTACCTCTGGTACATAATGTTCAGGTTAGGTTTACTATGTTAGTTTTTTGTTACATCACATATTAAAAAAAATACAAAATGTAAGTCGTGATCAAATCTATGTAGGTACAATAACACAGTATTGTTTTTAATAAGTCCCATCCTGTTACAAATACCTATGCATTCTTCCTTCTCAAGTTCATAGTATCAATATGACGTATGACGTGCATTTATGAAACACTAGTAATGAGAAATATGTACTTATAGGCATCAAAAGATGTATGATAATAGTATATTATGCAACGATCATGATGGTTATTAATACACGTGCATTAACCGGGATACGAAACGAGCCGAAGGCGAATTTCGTATGGTTTATGCGGGTGTATTAGTAACCATTATATGATAGTTGCATACGCTATTTTTTTATACACCCGATAAAAAATGAAAAACTATTATTATTATATTTATATTTGTACTGAACACAATAACAGTAATTACTCGTATTTCTATAAAAAATTCTACAAAATTGTAATTAATGGAATTACCTCGGGTATTACCATCGATATAGGAAAACTATAAAAATTCTATTTATATTTATATTGAACATAATAATTGTAATTAATCTGATTTCTTAAAAATATTAAGATTATTTATAGTGCAGTTTGAAAAGTTTATTCCAGGTCCCACTGATCTGGGAGTGGAAGGAATATTTACATTTATTTCATTATTGCTAGTCTCAATAGAGTTCAATATTGTATTGGAAATGCTGATTTTATTCTGAACCCAATTTTCAATGTAGCCTTTCGCCACTGAATTGGATTTCCAGCCACCATGACATTTTAATGCAGTAATATCACCACCGGCATCAACTAATACGGTTGCAGATGTCCTTCGATAACAATGCCCTGTATATAAATTCGGATCGGGCAGATTCAAATATGTTGCTATTTGCTTCCCTAAATTACCAAATCTATTAATGCCAATGTTTTGAATTATGCATTTTCCATTAAAATAATTAACGAAAAAAGAAGGGGTGGGTGGGGCAATTTTTCGGCCGTAGATTCATATATTTTTTACTAATTTCGTAGTATTTGCCGGTAATTGTGAATGTTCGTTGTACTTTTGTTTTAGTTTCTACCACATTAACAATTGAGATTCCATTCATATCTTTGACAGTTTCACATTTTAGGTCATGCTTCCTTTATTCCAAAAATCATTGATACCTAAAACCAAAAAATAAATTGAAAAAATACAACAATAAGAAATAAAGAAAGGAAAAAAAAGGAAAAAATAAAAATAAAAAGCAGGATGACCTAGGCTAGCTTCGAACCCGCGTCTCATACCGCGTCTATAGTTCAAATCTAGCGCCTTAGCCCGCTTCGCCATGAGTTAACTTATCAAGTTTTCTCGACATTATTGAAATATATCATGCATGACTCGAATGGAAAATGTAATCATGACAAAATTTTTAAAAATGCAATGTTAGGTAGATATTACTTTTATAAATGAAAACTTTTCATCGGGTGCTTCGTCGATAAACGTTTTTATTTTTTTCCAACATTCCTTCGGACTTTCACTTCAATAAAGCTTGTAGCTTCTCATATTCAGAAATGTCTATATTATGGTTGATATTTACCAACGATTTTATTATTGAAGAATGTGTCCAATGTACTAGATGATTTCATAGTTTCCATCAATTTTTGAAAATAAGCAATCTAAACATTTTCGGAGAATGTCGAAATATTATTTGTAGTTCTCCAGTCCATGAACCGTTGATATAGTTTTTCGTAGACTTTCTTAGATTTTTGGGGTAAAATATTTTGTACTGCATTTTCTGCTTTCTCCGATATGTGTGGAGGAGTCGATGGTAATTCTCCTATATCGCTGATATCAGACATTTTGATAATACAAATAGAAGTTTAGCCATATTCTACGAAAATTTAATACCTACTGATTTTGACAAATAAAACAATTAGATAGGAATCTAGGACAAACGTCAAATGCACAGCATGATTGATTGGAAAATTATGTGTTTCTATTGATTGAAAATCTGTATCGTTATGAAAAATCTGTATCATAATGGATCTCATTATGAAACGGATTATGGGCATATTAGTGTAATATTATAGTTCGGGTGTAGAAAAAAGTGAAATGTTATTAAGTACCTAATACATACTTTTGCATTTTTACCCCTCGCATCTCGGTGGCCAAGAAATCGGAGTTATTTGAAAAATAGTGGGCAAGGCAACCATTAACCCGTCTATTTCAGGCAAGTCCTTTTCCAAAACCGTCATCCATATCTAATATTATACTTATATAGTTCATCCATTATCAATTGCAGAAGCATAAAAAACAAGTCTCTCAGTCTTGAGGCGCAATCCTTTGAGCAGCAGAAGCGGAGATAACTAATTTCATTTAGATATCTGAATATTTTGAAAATACGTTAAAATGAAAAAATATGCCATAAACGAGGAAGTATGTATTAATAGGCAATCGGATTATCATCATTTAATTTTCCCATGGTAAAAAAAAATCCATATTTTCCAACAAAATACATCACAACTATATAATATTTTAAAACCGATTTCGATCCCAGACCAGAGACGCTATCAGCTTTCATTTACTCCGACATCCTGAAATTGGTGATTCATTAGTCTCAACGTATAGACACACCTTCAAGCATTATCATTGGCTTGCGGTCACTCAAACAGTTGTCACTCAAACCCACGTTGACTATGGGCTTTATTGATCTTTGTTTGATGTTCCGCTTGCCGACGGAGAATGTTTACGAGTGGTACACATAATTAGCGAAGTGAGTTTTTGATTTGCTCCCTATAGAAACAGCTTCTGCAATTGAAAATGGTTGAACTTTAACACTATTGTAACACTTATTCACATAAAAAATTGAGTTAAAAACGTTATTGTGGTCGAAAATCCGATATCAGAGCAATGAATGTTGCGTTGTGAAATGACGCAAGTATGGCGCACTCGCGCGAAATATTTGAATGGTTCGGAAACTAAAATTGTCGTAACTTCAACACTACTCGCTTGATTGAAATGAATAAAAACAGGTGTTATTTGTTGAAAATATGAACAGGATGTTCATAAAATCAGATGTGGAAACATCTGCGACTGAAAGATAAACTTTAGTCACTATCTCCCATCGTCAAGATAACCTCTTGTGGGGTATTCATGTTGAAAAGGGAAACATTCTCAATTAAATATTGATAGAAATATTTTTCTGTGTATTGAAACATCCACGATAAAAATGAAGTAATTTTGTGAATGTCTAACAGAAAACAACTACTTCCCCGGCTAAAGCCACGCTGGACATTGAACTACATCTGATAGATATTCTGGAAAGACCCTAACTGTTAGACATTCACAAAAAATAACTTCATTTTCATCGTGAATTTTTCAATTCACAGAAAAATATTTCTATCAATATTTAATTGAGAATGTTTCCCTTTTCAGAAACAGGCGTATTTCTAAACAATTAGGCCACACGGTCAAGACATTTAACAGACCCAGTTATATTCTTCATTGGTTGAAGGTAGATTATCGTCGTAGTTTGAACGTCCATCGTTATTATCGTCCCTTATGGAAGGTTGACACAGTACAATCACACTCGGACCGAGTCCACTAGGATGTTGGGTGCGCATCAATCGGATCATAAAGCTCGTCCAGTATTGAAACGACCGTTTGGTAGGTAGAGAGGGGGAAAACACGAGTGGGCACGATTTGCTGTACTACGGCAAATCTTCACCAGTGTCTTGGCATGCAGCGTTTGAAAGGTTAGGTTTGTTTGATTAATAAATAGGTAGTGCAGTTATTTATTCAACTTTGCAATAGTTAACTCGGTACCTTGCCGAAATGCCCAGTGGTAAGACTATTCAGTAGCGAAAAAATAAATAGGAGTGTTAGGAAAGTTATAGGAGAGTAATTTCTCTATGTCTCGTGAATCGCCTATACCAAATAATTTGGTACGCCTATGGAATTTCTATTAATAGTCACAGTTAGACAATGGTTCGGGTATCTCCGAGAGAAATTGGTTGTTAGGTAGGGGAAGGCCAAAGTGGTCATTTCAATACTGGACGAGCTATACCATAGGCATTATAACTGATGTCTATGGATGATACTCGTATCGTGTCAACGACTTAGCCTAGTGAACTCGGACACCGCAATCCTAGTATCCTCGGTCCGAGTTGAATGGGATGTGAGTCATTTTCTATGATACAAGTCGACAATCAAAATGGCGGAGACACCGGTTGAAACTAAAGCACACCTCGTGCTAAAACTAGATTCTGTCTAAAGGCGGCCCCACCCTGTCACAATTATCGAAATATTTGGGCATATAGACGAATGTGTGTATGGGATGTTTCAAGACAAATATTTGCACAAAAGGGTTTATTCGGCAAATATAAAGATTTTCCGCTCGAAGTCGGCAAATGAACACAAATCAAAGGCGCAAATATTTTTAAAACAAGCAAATACCTGTCTGATTCATATATTCGTACGGCGTGATCAGTAGCCTGGTACAGACGCGAGGCTAAACAGGAATTTTTCCTTGCTTCTCCATAGATCAACAGCATATCAACTTTTTCAGTTTGGGTAAATCGGTAGTAGTTGTTCATTTCACAAATGATTATTTTAGAAAATTCAGAACATTCGAAATGTCAACCATTTGGCGTAAATGACAGAACAATTCAACAAATTTAATTCCATAGCCAACTACATGAAGTTTAAAGGTTCAATACAAATGTAGGTATAGCATGGAAATTATCTTCATACAAAATAAATAAGAAACAAAAATATGGAGGTTTTTTCATGTTTTGTATTTCAATATATATATATATTGGAGTTT